>VOMN01122642.1:0-18163 GCA_014899125.1 Orchestia grillus
GAAGTTTACTTCTGAATAAAATTTCACTCATTTCTCGGAATATATTTTGAAGTTGTCATTAAGCCGATTGTATTAGGAATGAAATCTGAAGAAAAAGATATCGTCTAGCTGCTAAATTAAATGGGATTATGCGAAGGGGACGGAGAAAAGCTAAGGGGTAGGTATTGAAAATCTGAAACAAAAATAAATTAGATTTACACTATTTTTATCCTCAGAATGTGGTCTACATCAGTAGAAAAATGTAAAGGCACTGTATATTCAGTAAATTCTCTATTATTATTATGCTTTAGCTACCATCTTTCATATTCGATATGACAGTCTTCAAGTGGGCATAGAAATAGACGGTATGAAAGAATTCAGTCTAAAAACCCGTCGCTCAGTCGATAATTACGTCTCCGGCGGTGATACCTGCGCATGGGCGGCCAAAATTATTGGTCATTATAGATGCCCTGTTGAAAAAAGTTGGACTGACAAGTGGATACAATATTGTGTAAGGAATGTGGAGTTAAAAGCAAGGCGAATTTTAAAATAAAAAAGGCGTTTATGGTAGAGCCAAAACGGAATTAAGGTAGAGTTAAAAAGGCATTTAACACTTTAAGTGCGATTCTCCACACAGGTAAAATTTCATGTTGGCAATTATTTCCGTTGCGGATGTAAAAATGAAGGATTTTTTTTCACAAATTTGGTTAGGCTATTCATTTTCCTTCTAATCTAAACTAGCTTATTCAAATAATGAACACAAATTTCATGAACACTTACAAATTTGTATTCCTATGTGTTGGCCCTTTGGTTACGTTAGGTTAGGTTAGATGATCGCGTGACCACATGTGGACACGTCGCGCTTAAAGTGTTAAGCCGACACGATATTTTAAAGTTAAAAAGGGGTTAGAATCAAAAAGGAGTTGAAGGCAACGCAATTTTTAGACCAACACGAATGGGTTTTGAAAAATGACGTTATTCAGCTGCTCAGTGGGTAATGGGGAGGCAATTGGGAGTGAAAAGACCAAGCTCAGCTTCGGTAATTTCAGTAAGATGGTTTCACATCACTGTGTTTTTAGCTGAACCTCGAAGGTCAGATGGGATTCAGAATGGTTTCGGCCTAATTACTTAATTTGGGCTTGAATATCCAGTAGTAAAACCTTGAGTCTTGAGTAATATAACAAGTACAATAACCAGTGATATAACCAGTAGTATAACCAGTGATATAACTAGTGATATAACCAGTAGTATAACCAGTGATATAACCAGTAGTATAACCAGTGATATAACCAGTAGTATAACCAGTGGTATAACTTTAAATCTTGAGTAGTGTAATCAGTAGTATAACCTTTGGCTGAAATAACCAGTTCAGTATAACAACACAGATTCAACATGATACAATTTTGGCTAAATACTTGTTACCTACCCATTGTTTTGCTGAGTCAATTTCCTGGTTGTATATAAACTTTGTTTGTTCTGTTTCAATTTTCTGGTATGAAAATGTTTTCTGAACTACCTGTACTTTCAACTCCAAGCCAGAGCTTGGAATTTTTACAATACATCAAAAATAGATTTGTGAAATACTTGTGTCAAGACACTGTAGGTATGTTGAGAATTTATTGGAGAACTATTTATATGTTAACACGTTCACTCCGATTCTCAACACAGGTAAAATTAAATGCCGACAAATATCTCTACTGTGAATTTAAAAATGAAGGATTTTGGTTTCACAAATTTGGTTACTCTATTGATTTTCTTTCTAATCAGAACTAGCTTATTCGATTGATGAACACAAATTTGAAGAAAACTCGAAAATTTGTATTTATACGTGATAGTGCATTGGTTACATTAGGTTAGGTTAGATGATCGCGTGTACCATATATGACCCACTGCGGAGTCAATGTGTTAATGAATGGGTCAACAGTCTACTACCCAGTGTCTCTCTTAAATCGTCCGTAAATTCAACTTGTACCGAGCTTTAAATTTACTTTAAAGACTTGAATTCACCTTTAAAGATAGTGTACCAGAAAGTAGGCGTAAAACACCAGTTATAGTTAACCAATTCGTGTTTTAATTCTTAAAACATTTACGCAAACCCCCCAACACCAAACAAATAAAAGCTAACGTACTGAAAAATTATATTTCGAAACGTATAGGATTAGGACAAATAGCAAATTGCTTGCCGTTCTGAGCGAAGATTTGAGTGTTTAATGCCTGGATTGGGAAGAATATCCTGTGTGATAAAATTATGAGTTAATTTGAATCGGAAGAACGGGACTCAGTGTTCTCGAGAGGCAAAATTGCAGGAGGTATAAATGAGACAAAAGATGGCGGAACTTTTGGACGGAGTGAGAGTCATTTGAAGTTGTGAACAGAGGCTTCGAGTGGGTCCAGCCGAGTGGGTCCGGCCGAGTGGGTCCGGCCGAGTGGGTCCGGCCGAGTGGGTCCGGCCGAGTGGGTCTGGCCTAATGGGTCCGGCCGAGTGGGTCCGGCCAAGTGGGTCCGGCCAAGTGGGTCTGGCCTAGAGGGTCCGGCCAAGTGGAGCATCTAGCGGATTTTTTGCTATCTGACCAAGCTTAGGACTATCTGCACGGGAGTCATTTTCAAGGTAAAAACGTTTTCCCTAATTTCAGTAACCATAAGGAAACAGTTACAGCGTGGTGGGCTTAGCAGAGATCCAAAAATATTAACGAGAGGGAAGCAGTTTTGCTTCGTCAATGATTGGCGCTGGTGAGGACGACTTATCATATGGAAACTTAATAAAACGCAACCCATTTTCCCTGGCGTATCATTTTGAGATGATTTAATAAACAAAAAATATATCGGAGTAAATTATAAAGGCTGGTAAAAACATAATAGCTCCATAAAAGTGGCTAATTAAAAGTAGAGCTCTCTAGTGAATACGATACTCATGTTCGGTACCTAAAGAGAGAAACAGATTAGCATAAGTATACATAGTTACTATTATACTGTACAAAAATAGTAGTAGTAGTTGTAGTAGTAGTGAGGGTAGCAAATCTCTAGTAACTCAGACTATACAGCACCGAAAGGGAACGGCCCATTTGGAAAATGGGGAATCTATGCACAAGGTGTGTTCCCACACAAGATCCCTTGTGCATAGAAGCAGCAAGTTAAGAAGGAAGAGGAAGAAAAGATGAAGAATCATCAATAAAAATGGAAAGAAGCAAAGGGGTCACGAAAGAAGTCCTGATGAGTGAGCCGTACAAAAATAACGTAGAACAAGCATCGTTCATAAAAATATAGTGTACGATTTTTGTTAATTAATGATCCTTGTTCTGTGTCATTCTTGTGCATAATAGTAATAACAACTATGCATACCAACGTTTATCTGATTCTTCTTTCTAAGTACTGCCAAACATGAGTACTGTATTTACCCAAAAGCTTTACTTTCAATAAACACTTTTTATTCATTTCTACCAGCCTTTATAATTGACTTTATTTCAAAAATGCGTTTCCATGTTCCGAAGTGTATTCCTTGAAATTTTATTACGTAAATTTTGTTTTTAGTTTATTAAGGATTTTTTTATTTCATTGAGGTTTTAAAGAAAAACTCAGTCGAAAAACAAAATTCTGAAACGGATAGTTGTATGTGATGGAAAACTTCTCTTTCTAATTTCCACACTATCCTTCAATATCCCAAAGCCTATTTTTAGGATAGTTTAAGCTACGGAATTTTCTGGTTGTAGGAAGGAAATGCAAGTGTCCAAGTTGTCATAATTTGTTTAATTAATCATTAATTTTTGAGATCCACGAAGAGCCTCCGAACAATCAATTTTCTCCTAACTTCACATCTTATTTTGCGTTCCGAGATTAACACTATTCATATACATGTATTTTTGTAATACTGGGAGAAGTTCTTTTACGTTGAGTAGTTCGACTAGATTCTCACCTATTTGAGTTTCAAACAAGAAATACATGTTCGGTAAACCTGACATGTCTTCATGAACTGGATTCTGGGCACAAGTCTTTCTCGTAGGAATAGCACTAGGAACATTCACGGCTCAGTTTACTCTTGCATGAAATCCAATCTCCGCTTCGCAGTTTCTGAATGCAGGTCTCCGGTCCAGAGCCTGACGTCCAAATAATGAAAGAGGGCATGCAAGCAACATCCCTCGTGAATGTGGAACGCTTCAAAAATAAACTCGCATTTTGCAGCCAAGAAAACTGAGGCGGAAAGCAGCTTCAATGAAAGTTAAATTCGAATGCAGGGGTGCACATTAATTCAAATTTGCAGAGAGGGAGAGCTGCGCTTACTGTTTGTCGAAAGAAAAAAAACTGAAGCCTCGCGTGCCCAGCTCACTAACTTTGTTAACATCGCTCCTGAATCGAAAATTATTGTCTTCATTTGCCAGCTTGCCCTATAAAGTTCGAAGTTGTTCTCTAGGAACTTCACAGAAATATCGGCTCACTCGAAACTTTGCATTTTGTATTATGTTCAGATTACGTAAGGGTGTAACAGAATTCTGTTTTAAAATGGAAAAATCATTCGTGACACACATATTGTCGGTTTGAATTTGTTTGTCTCATCATAGATAGTTGGTTATCGAGTACAGTCACAAAACTCTCAATAGAACTTTAGTTAGAAGGACTTCAGTTTAGAACTTTAGCTTTAGTTCGAGGAAAGCAAATTTTGAACTGCCGTTGGTGGGGTCAAACGAACTGGAAAGGCAAGTTGAACTTTGTTCTATGGAATGTAGATTACCCTTTTCTCCCACATGTAATACCAGTATCGGAGCTGTGAATGCAAAGGTATTTGATACCTTTTACCAATTCGATTTACGTTTGTTGTCCTAATTATCTCAATCTTCAGTTCAGTCTTCCCTAAATATTTCCTGCCGATGCAACTGTGACTTGTACTCCAGAAATGTATTGAAGTAATAAACATGCATGAAGGTTGGTGTACAGGTCCTGTACACCTTTTTACGAGTATTGAATTCTAAATATTTAGTTGGGAGCATTCGAAACCTGTGGGCTTGGGTTAGGTTACCGAGACCGGCAAGTGCAAGAACGAACTTTGTCTCTATCGAACGTATTATTTTCAAAGTTGGTATTCCTACGTAGCTAGACGGAATAAACAGATTTTGCTGGTACTGAGTTACACGATTTCCCACAAGAAAACGAGTAACTCGTAGAAAACGGGATACTTTGTGATTTTTTCAGAAGGTTGCTTCAATTTGGGCGCTGGCACATGGAGGTTGCTCGTCTCATTATACGCGAGTCTGTGTAGGGAACGAATTGCTCTTGCCAAAAATTTACGAAACCTAGCATAAAAGTTATATTGGATTTTGAAAAGGGACTGAAAAAATTTCGGGATAATTTTATATTGATATCAACAGCCCTTAAAATTTATCAGGAATTGGAAATTGAGAAAATACAATGCTAAACAAAAATATATTCGAAAGAGCTCTTTTTCATTGCTGTAGGTTAAAAATTTCGGAGACGACATGCCTGAAAGCAAATTGAATACTTTTTACAGAAGAAGCAAATCAAAAGAAAAAGGTTTCATTGTAATTTAACTGTGATTTAATTCTACGCCTATTGCGTCAGAAAAGGGATCTCAGACTAAGCTGTTCGTAAGCCCTCTTCTAATTCATGCTCCCATGTGCTGTGCAGCGGGCATAGCGCTAAAGTATTAACATTTCAACTTGGTTGCATAGTATAATAATTCTGTTGTTAACTGGTTAAAAACGTGTAGCTCTATCTTGTATCTTAGTGATATTTTTTTCTCCGCTTTCAGCGCTGTCGGTTTCACAGGTACAGCAGCTTTCATATTTTTGCGATGTTTTGGAGTTCGTGCTAAATACAGTTTTGCTACGAAAAGTACGTACTAAATACAATTTCGCTACGAAAAATACGTTCTGAAACATTTGAACTAAACTTCAGGAAACGGTTCCTTTAAGTTACCTGGAATTAAAAATTTTAGGTACTAATAAAGTAGTACAAAAACGACTACAATATACCTGCATATTGAAGATTAACATTAACAGATCTTTAATTTAGGCTGACGAATCTAAACACAAATAATATATTTATTTCAGTAAATTCGATTTCGAAAAATCAAAGTTAATCAGGGATTAGATGAAGTCAACTAAAACCCAATAATATTACGTTAACTTGATTCTTTATTTGTGATATTTGTCGCTTTGAGTTTGAATCTAGAGATCGAAACTTCGTTTCAACGTTCGCCGGTTTTTATAACTACTAGAGTAGTGCAAGTGTATAACTTCAAGCATGGGAACAATATTTTCGTGAAGAAAAAATTGTGAAGTTATCTGAATTAGCAATTTTGTTAACTAATTTTGAAGTTTACTAATTGTGTCAAAAAAATTAATGCCATCTTGAAATTATCATAATTTCAACATATCGCAAAATTATCAATAGAGTGCGTCAATACAAATACCTTTTTTTGTCGTCAAAAAAAGTTAACGCACCTTCAACTCCATCGTACTACGTTACTCTAACTGCTGAGCTTGGCTGCATGCATTAGTGAGACGGTGTTCAACTTCACTTGGAATCTATCTATCTTTCTAATATAATACTAAAACTCTGGTCGTCTGGCTTGCTTGCTTGAAACCGTGCAAACGTTTGTCTATCGTATCTGAGATATTCGAAATTTCTACTCTTCGTTTAATCCTGTATTGTGGATACCGACTTAACTGCATAGGATATATTTCTGGATACGGTTTGATTTTGATAAATTTTAATTGACCCGACAGGTCATGGGTTGTCTAGTACAATATGAAAGTACTGCAGTAACATTCCCGGCCCAGGCTCGAACAGGAGCGGGAAGGAAAGAAGGACTCCTCACACGTTCAAGTTTTGAATTTACGGATGCCTGTAACTATCAAAGCAACATGGTTTCGTCACAGAATATTTATACTATTCCTTAAATTGATATATCACTGTAAATGGGGTAGTACTAACATATGATTACTCCAACGCGTGGTAACACTATCCATGGGGTAACACTAACCATGGGGTAACACTAACCATGGGGTAACACTAACCATGGGGTAACACTAACCCTCTGGTAACACTAACCCTGTGGTAACACAAACCCTGTGGTAACACAAACCCTGTGGTAATACTAACCCATTGGTAACACTAACCCATTGGTAACAGTAACCCTGTGGTAACATTAACCCTGTGGTAACACTAATCCTGTGGTAACACTAACCCTGTGGCAACATTAACCCTGTGGTAACATTAACCCTGTGGTAACACTAACCCTGTGGTAACACTAACCCTGTGGTAACAATAATACCGTGGCTTTCGGCAGTACTATTTTATAAAGAAACAACCCTTGTGAATTATGTGTCAATTGATGCGTTTAGCACTGCACAGTTACACTTGATGAGCAAGTCAGCACATGATTGATTATTCAGCATTCCGAGCCTACAGTATTTGATGAAATAATAAACTTTAAATGATGCTATGAGGCGTTCAGTAATGTCTTTTTGGACGCAGGTGTGACACTCCTCCAGCGACCGGTCAGGGACGACCGCGGCAGGCAGAAATTGTAGTGCTAATGGTAATTGTGGTGGTAATAGTAATTGCGGTGGTAATAGTAATTGTGGTGGTAATAGTAATTGTGGTGGTAATAGTAATTGTAGTGGTAATAGTAATTGTAGTGGTAATAGTAATTGTAGTGGTAATAGTAATTGTAGTGGTAATGGTAATTGGGGTGGTAATGATAATTGTGGTGGTAATAATATTAGTGGTGGTAATCATAATAGTAGTGGTAAAAATAATAGTAGTGGTAATAATAAAAGTAGTGGTAATAACGAGAGTAGTGGTAATAATGAGAGTAGTGGTAATAATGAGAGTAGTGGTAATAATGAGAGTAGCGGTAATAATAATAGTAGCGGAAATAATAATAATAGTGGTAATAATAATAGTGGTAATAATAATAGTAGTAGTAATAGTAATAGTACTGGTAATAGTAACAGTACATGTAATAGTAATAGTACCGGTAATAGTAATAGTACTGGTAATGGTAATAGTAGTAGTAATAGTGATAGTAGTGGTAATGGTAATGGTACTGGTAATGGTAGTGGTAATACTGATAGTGACAGTAGTGGTAATAGTAAGGGGTGCAGCACTTCAGCTACTCGGACTATCTCGTGCAGACTGAGAAGGGACTATTTAGTATGGACTTTAGAAAATCAATGAACTAGGTGTGTTCCCATACTGGTTCCCCTGCGCAAAGAAGCAGCAATCTAAAAAAGATGACGAAGAAAAAATCAAACGAAGAAGGCATGGAAATGAAAAAAGTAAAGTGGGCGCAAAAGATAAAAGACCCGAAGGCCTAGCTAGAGCTTAAGTAGTATCTCCTTGGAGACGCCAGTCTCCCTATCATAAGATGGACAAACCTAACTAGCCTAACTAGCTTAACTAGCCTAACTGGCGTAACTAGCCTAACCCTGTTGTGTTTGGCCTATCCTATGTCTCCAGAGGGAAGTGAAAAATCAATGAAAACTTCAAATTAATATTCCATTTGATCATTAATAGCTTTACATCTATTTACCTTGCAGATCCGGAATAACAAAAAATTGTAAGTTTGTTTCTTGATTGCTTTTAAAAGCCGAAACTCTTCCCTAATAACTCTCATGTTAGATACATGCACGTGAGAAATGAAAAATGTCTGGAAGCGTATGGCACATACACGAAGCGTATGGCACATACACGAAGCGTATCCTTGCATAACTTGCCAATTACTTTTTTTTCATGAAAATTGAGTCACGCAAGCAAAGAATGCAGCTAACGAAATCACTAATAATCCCTCTTTTTCCCTGTGTTTATTTTATAGATAAGTCATAGAAGTAATTATTGCTACACCGGTGGGTCTGAGTGCCAATTGTAGCACAAATTTCGTATGAAGAACATTTGGTGCACGCGTCGTTTGCACAACGGTAGTTTGACCAAGAAAACGACAAAAGAAAATGTTTACTTTCAATACAGAGAATTAACTCTATGTCCAATGCAAGTTTTTGTGACTCGTGTGTTGTAAGAGAAGTGTGAGTGTAGAAGAAGATCGAAACGCTTCTTAAAAGTAGCCGAGTAGCGATATTTGAACCCATACTAAAAACTGTTATGGAAACATTCGATAGACTATGACGTCATACTTCTAGAGCTCGCAGCCATAGCCTAAGCACTCGAAATATACGACGCAGGTCCTTATCGCAAATCCCATTATCCATGGTCGGCAATTTTCAAATGGCCCTTGGAACAATGAATATTTTTGCATGTCATTAAACGTACTGTGGTGAAGCTCTTCTGCGTCAATTCAAACCACCAAAAGAATTCATTATTAACAACATGAATCAGTAAATTTTCTGATAAAAAATCGAATGAAGTTTTTCTAAAAAAAATTGGCCGGTTAAATCCGCAGATACAAACTGATTTACTCGGTGTAAATAACTTGTATCTTCTCCTAAGACAGCTACTGTTTTAATACATGAAATTTTCATATTTTCGACTGCGGCTTAGAATTATTTTGCAGTTACCGTTCCTTGGCCTTGGGTTTAATTCTTTTTTAGTAATAGTGATGAAAATTTAGCGCCTGATTTCCTTGCAATTCCGCAAAATTTTTCAGGAAAATGTGAAATGACCGTTGTTTTTTGAAGACCGTGTCTGGAAATGGCGAGCTCCCAGTTATTGTTGTTTCATGCATGGAAATTGGAACTTAATATTACGTAATTTTAGTTTCATTTTAAGCTGCGGCATAATGCTTTGCCATTGCATTCAATGTTACTGGGAAGAATTTCATCAAATTTCACTAGATATTTCATTATCTGTTCATCCCATAACAAATATCCTCCGACGTAATTCTTTTCAATAATATCCCATGTAATTCTTACATTTAATGACACTTTGTTCCACGACTATAAGTATTACACAGATAAGTGAATTATCTCCAATGCTTTTCCATTCTACTTGCGTGCACTCACATTAAGATTGATTTAAAAACGATTGAACACGCATTCAACTGACGTTCTTCTTAATTTCAAACCTTCACTCTTTCTCCATTAGTAAAATTGTTCGGTCGACAAAATTCGCTTTCCATGCCCCTTATTTCTCACGCCTGTTCATACCTGAGAGGGACCCGTCAGGGCAGCGAATGTGCCCGGAGATAACACGGGTGCTATTTAAACTAATCCTTCTATATTCTGTATTAATTCAACTGCAAGGCCGGTGAGATCCAATCTGGAGGGAGTTATTAAAAAAAATCGGTTGAAAATCAAGCATTTATATGAATGACCAAGGAACTAATGTTCATATTTAGGGGTGCTGGATAATTTGATGACGAGTATAGGAATTTCTGCATAAACATGAGTTTCTTTGAGAGTACAAACTGAACTCCAAGTATCCAAACAATATGAAAATATTGTCTACGTCGATAGACTCATTTTGGAAGCGCTCTGCATTAGCATGCTGCGTTCACCGTCGTCTAACTCACGAAACGAATGCAAATTTGGAAGTTTCGTATTCGTTCGCTCATTTTTTGGCTAAAAGTTCTTCATCAGCCCGGACGCGGCCCCGGAGTGCCATTGACAGGCTTCTATTAAAATTCGAGTCGCGTTTCGAAAGCCTACTTTTTAGTCCCTCTACGAAATATTCTCGCGTTAGCGACGAGGCCTGCGAGTGTGTACCGGGCTCGTGAAATTGTCTAAGAAATCAAGTGAATTACAAGACAAATGACGCAGGAAACGTTACGGCATTTGTATTGGTCGAGAAGAAAAGTGTTCAGTTGTTAAGGAGGTAATTCGAGGGATCTAGAAAGCATTTGATCACATCGTTTCAACATTTTCATATGGTGAAATACTCCTCCACTGACAACTATTACGATCTCAGCACTCGTTTTTGACGAGAGGTAATTTGAAAACAGAACCTAACCTCTTTTAATCTTCAAGTGTGTTTTCTAATAACTTTGTGTATAAGTTTCCTCGTCTTCAGTCATGCAGAACTCTGTGTGCATTCATTGTCCCATATCGGTGAGGAATAATCCTTCCGAACACGTTTCCCGCATTACGCAGAAGCAGAAAAAGCTCTTCATAATTCTCGCGCTGCTCTAAAAGCCCCGTAACGAACTTAGGACAAGCTTCTACGGGCATTTAAGTTGGCAACAGAGCATTAAACGTTCTGATGAAACGAAGTGTGTAATGGAAAAAGGTGCTTCAAATCGTGCCCATCGTTCATTTTGCCGTGAGATTCTGTGACAGTTCTTCTTTGGGGCGATTTATCTCGGCAAGGACGGCGCCGCTTCGAGGACTGATTTGAAGGACGGCGCTTAATGATGGTAAAATTCCCATCAATTCGCAATGCTATGACCAGATTTATTCAGCGAAAAAATTGCTGTGCGCTTTGTTAGCTGTAAAGATGTGTAGATTTCGGGCTTCACTTGATTTAGGGAGGGCCGCAGGCTCTTACAAAAGCTACAGTAAATCCTGTTTTAAACTGATCGTGTGAAGGTGACTCTGACTAAGTGAAACATCTTCTTTTATACATATAAAAAACGATGAACGCATATTCACGATCCGATGGCTGCAATATAATGGAAAATAAAAGTAATAGTCGTAGAGGTATAGATTACAGCGTAAGTGATTGTGCGATGTTTCACCAAATGAGAAGGGACCATTTAGTACGGCATTAGAGAAACTGGGATTCTATGCACAGAGTGTGTTCCTACACAGGATCCCCTGCTCATAGAAACAGAAAATTGAGAATGGAGAGGAAGAAAGGACAAAGAAGAGATAGTGAATAAGATTGAAAAATTGAAGGTAGTAAAGTGGGTACGAAAGACCTAAGTCCCAATGACTTATTAATAGTTAAGGTGACTCAACAGTGCTCTGCTTGTGTTTTCAGCCCCCGTAGCTCAGAATAAATAAACCTTATCTTATTACCTATCCTATGCCCCCTGACGAGAATATAATTAACCCCACTCGCATGCCATGTCATCTCATTCATTTAAACGGAGTTACCTATCGTACAAATCCTAACGTAGAGTTGTCCCTAAAGCGTAGTTCCCACAGTGCATAGATGGTTGTTTAACTAAAGCCTACTTACGCAGTTTTCTTTTTCAGGCAAAATGACTAGTTTGCTATGGAACATTTCGCGATTTAACGTGGACCCTCCAACAGGATTCAGCACCAGCTATCTGCACGATCATCTTATCCAAATGCCTTGCAATGAACCTCACGTCCAGGGGAGTAGAAAAGATACACGCATGATATCACCTTATCAGGCAAAAAATTGTCTTTATTTTCGATATACTTGCAGTGATTACAGTCCAACACCGAGTTTAACAAACTAAAATTATAGTCTAACAAACCAATCCCTGAATCAAAAATCTGACCACAGCTATAAAATCCTATTTTAAAATTTCAAAAACGGCTGCTCTGTAAACTTTGGAGGTTTTGATTGCCTTTAGAGTTTTGCAACAGTAGACGGCGGTATTTTCATCTCTGGTGAATACAGATTACACAAATACAGATTACTCCCCTACACCAGCAGGCAAACGAGAAAGATCTTTTCATTCCTTCTCCATACGTAGGTCTTCGCATTTTAGTACCGACTAGCGGGACCCGTGAAAATTTCACCGAAATTTAGATAAACAAAGTTTCGATAAACCAGTCCATGAGAAGTGGTCCTCTCAAGTGTTGGACAGAGGTTAGAGGTTCAGGGCAGAGATAGTCTGGTCTTGGAAGCAATTTTCTTCGTGATGATGCGAGTAGTCTGAACTCTATTAGGGAAAGTGAAAATGTATCGCGAAGACTGGCTTTTTATAGCAAAACATGCAACCCGTATACAGGATACTTCATTCGATACCTGAAATGTTACTTGAAAAGTGACGAAGCGTCACGGATCGGTAGGTATTAATATGTAGAGTAAAGCGTATTAATATGTAGATATAGACTAGTGAATCTGCAACGAAATTCGTTGATACGCATGTTGCTACCGTGGGGTCTTCTAACATATGCGAAACATTTATAAATGCAGAATACAACGAAGTAAATACGGGCGGAAAGTTAGAATTAGAGGAAGAGATAGCGAAAAACGAATTTTACATTATTGTCAATAAAACACGCGATAAAAATTTACTGTTGCTTAACAGTACACCAGTGTACATACATGTACAACATTCAATACAGTTCAATATTTTCAAGAGTTAAATCTCTGAAGAGAAAGCAATAATTGTTGTGACCATTTATTTTAAAATTATCCGCGAATCACGATTTGCATCACTAGCTGCAGCACTGTATGCATTCAGAAATACATCAATTTCCCATAACGTTGCTAGAGTTCATTCCATACGGACTCCATGGCGTAATGCCTTCCGTTCTCAACAGAGAAGTCAAGGTTCGATTCCCGGCGGAGAAGGTGAATTTTTCCGGAGCCACGGGATGTTTCCTTTGGAAAAAGAAGCTTCAACCTCACCTTCTTTTCATCACTCAGGCGGTAGTAATAATAAGGCTTTGAAAACGCAGCGATGTACAACATGGCACCTGTGTTGAATTAAATAAGTATTTTCTATCAATAGTTAGTAATCTGCTCGGCCTGTTTGAAATCTCTGAAATTGAGTACTGAAAGCGTCTCAATTACAGAAGGGAGTCCCTGCCTGCCCTCTCTCGCAGACTTAACTCCTGGTATCAGCTCTGGCAGAGCAACATTCACGAATTTAGGGCAAAATAATCAGTAATTTTGTCGTAACTTTGGTGTGACTTGGGCCACAGTAGAAGTTAGCTGATCATACTTTACGTTTCCTAACAAACTTCTCTTTGTCAAGCTCCTGAAGTTTTTGAATTCGTTCTGCAAGTTTGTTACTCACTAGAATATGAAGTTCGGACAATAAATTCCGTGTTTTTGTTTTGAAATTCATCGTCAAAAGAGTTTCTTACCCTACGTTCTGCTGCTTTTCTCGTGGCTGCAAAATACACGTTCCTGAAACCTAATAACTGGGAATTACTTTTTTTTGTGGGTTTGCACGAAAGCGACACAAGAACACGACGACGGTTCTCTAATGTATTTACATTCCTACGGCGTGGAAAGCTTATTTTAACAAGAAGATAATTTTTTTTCTCTGATGTCATGGAAAAACTTATCCAACACAGTGGGGGAAATCAATTTTCCATACATAAGCTGACTTTCAAAAGTTACATAGAATACATAGGACGAGGGCTATCGAGAAAGTACTTTTTTCCAGCTCATCGTTGACGGCACCGCCTCTAAAGGCCCTGACGTTTGGAGGGCTGACCCTGAGGCGCACACCAGGCTGCATCGTGCGATTCTGATTAACACTTCGACTACGATTCTCCACACAGGTAAAATTACATGCCGACAAATATCGCCACTGTGAATTTAAAAATGAAGGAAATTGGTTTCATAAATTTGGCACCTCTATTAATTTTCTTTCTAATCAGAACTAGCTTATTCGATTGATGAACACAAATTTGACACAAATTCAAACAATTGTATTTATACATGATCGTGCTTTGGTTACATTAGGTTAGGTTAGATGATCGCGTGTACCATATATGACCCATTTCGGAGACAAAGTGTTAAGGGATCGTACGTTGGATCAATTCCTCCGACTTCGACACTAAAGTGAACAAAAAAGGAAGACAAAACTGTTTAGGAATTGAAAGTAGAAGAACGAGCAAATTGCCAGTGGAGGTAACAGAAATTTTACCGCTTTTGTTAGCAGTGAGAAATTGGGTTAAGAAACACAATTCTATTCTCTAGGAAAATCACGCTAATCTGCCCTGGAAGGACAGTTTTGAATATTTCGTTCACGTTTACCGTCTTCCATGTGAACATGAAAGGTTATGATTTTTTCCCCCATGCATAAAATAATGACTGTAAAGTAGAATGAACACTTTACGTTGTCAACTATTACTTTCTGACGCACAAAGTACACTAGTGTGCTCGTGGTGACCCTGGTGAAGTATTTAAGAATTTGGGATTGTGTATAAGACCTTTATTAAAAAAGTTCTGTGATCTTCATCAGTATCTAAAACCAAAGTTTTATATCATATAAGATTGGCGATAAGACTTATTTCTTGTTCATTATCTCCTTCGTTGTTTGAAATGTGTTGAAGTGTAGGTGATGTGAGCGATGGAAAATACAATAATTAAGTGGAAGAAAAATATGAAAAAAATATATCATCTGGAAACTAATTAATTTAGAGATGTAAAGTTGCATTTGAGTTATGGAGTGATTCGTGGGAGCGCTGATGAAAAAGCTATGATCCACATTCATATCTTACTCGACTTGATTAATATTCAACTAAAAAAAATGTATATTCGATTTCAGCGTATACACACGTAAGCGAGGCATTATACAGACCCGGTTCATTATTTCCTTTTTACTTCGATTCCACAGGAGTTCATTAAAACTAGGTCAAATTATCGAGCATGCTAACTTACTTCGAGTGCCGTAGGCTGCGAAAAAGCACACCAGAGCAGCTAAAAGCGCGGCAGATAAATAAAACTAAACATTGTTCTTCAAAGCGACGCTGCTCTATCCCTTGATGCAGCATGGCCGGACTACAGAGGCTTGAAGCCTCGTTGAATCATGTTCTCTTTTCCATTGAATCATATTCACTGGCTACTGTAGGTTAAAGATTTGGAAACATCCACTGGGTTTTTATTAATTATCCAAGCTTTCGCACGCTAAGCAGCGTGCGTTTTCAAGGGACGAAACAACGAAAATTTTGGACCTATGACATGCTAGGCCGTAAATAGGCTACGCCGACAAAATTCATGCAGTATTTACGAGGAAAATTTAATTCACTGTCTACTGTAGTGAAAGTGTCAGGGCACCCGTTGCGCCGTCGTGGATGAGAAGGTAGAAAGTGGCTAAACATTCTGTGGCCGACTTTTGTGGAGGTAGGAAGTGGCTGAAAATTCGGTGGCCGACTTTCTGAGAAGGTAGAAAGTGGCTAAACATTCTGTGGCCGACTTTCTGAGAAGGCAGAAAGTGGCTGATATTCTGTGGCCGACTTTCTGAGAAGGCAGAAAGTGGCTGAACATTCTGTGGCCGACTTTCTGAGAAGGCAAAAAGTGGCTGAACATTCTGTGGCTGACTTTTCGAGAAAGCAGAAAGTGGCTGAACATTCTGTGGCCGACTTTCTGAGAAGGTAGAAAGTGGCTGAACATTCTGTGGCCGACTTTCTGAGAGGGCAGAAAGTGGCTGAACATTTTATGGCTAACTTTCTGAGAAGGCAGTAAGTGGACGTGAGAGACACCTGTGACTTTCTGTTCCTTTTCTCGTTGTCTGAAAGCTGCTCCCGAGATGGTGCAGTTGCCGATGGACGTAATGTGTAAATGTTAGTTGTAAAATTTCACGAATTAAAACTGTGTAATATAAAATACCCGCATTGGAATTTCTGTTTCTTATCAAGCTGATAATTTTCTTTGTTGATTTCGTGCTGCTTGAGACAAATGTTGTCGAGTGGCGTTTACTAACAAATTAGTATTTTTTCCTTGGTATCTCGTTAGTTTGCGAGCGCAACGTCGGTCTCCGGAAGCACTGTAGCAAAAAATGTTTGTTTTGTCGTTTCCAGGTTTTCTCGAATAAATTCTTTAAGTTCCTACACTGCAGTCTTGTATCTCTTTTGAAATTCGTCTTAGATACGATTACGCTCTCATTTGAGCACCCTATTTGAAAATCATATAAAGTCAGTGAAGAAATGGCATTGAATGTCTCACAAAAAATGTAATTAATTGCTGTCAATTCCTTGGAGGCGTCAGAGGAATTGATAGAGCAACTGGCGCTTTAAAATTGCTGTCAATGCTATCATTTAATTCTTTATTGATATTGCTTCGTCACTTTTCAATTTTCATTACTCCAATACAATTTGATTCAGGCTGATAGCCTCGTAGTCTTAGCGTGCGTATCCGAAAATTTATATGTATGTAATATAAATGAAATAATTCTATTTAAAATTTAGCTTGCTCAGAATGAAAAGAATAACTCAAACAAGACCGTTGTAAAGGAGAAAGATGGTCGATCACATTTGCTCGAAGTAATTTCTTACAAAAACCGTACCAATAAAAATGAGACGTTTTTCTTGTAAACGTTAGAGATTCTAGTTTTCTGCCCTGATAACGTCGAGTTGAATCGACAGTCGAGTGTGACGATTTAGACACTGACGATTTAGACACTGACGATTTAGACACTGACGATTTAGACACTGACGATTTAGACACTGACGATTTAGACACTGACGATTTAGACACATTTAGGCACGTTCTACCTACCGAGAAATTAGACGAATGAGGTAGCGATATTTTTTTCGCACAGATACTACATAGTTCAGATATTAAATTATTAAAAATTTCGACAGAGTGCGGTGGAATTTAGGAAAGTAAGGTAAAAGTATGTTTTAATATCCGTAGACTATTCCGAAATCTGATTGAATCAAAGAACAAACTTGGTATACTGGAGCCTATATTATTGAAAGAATATATATTTACCAGACCTCTGTGTCACTTGAAAGACACACAAATTTAGGAGAACAACGATGAATGGAAAATAGCAATGAATGGGAAATGACGGTGAATGGAAAATGAGGGTGAATGGAAAATGACGGTGAATGGAAAATGACGGTGAATGGAAAATGACGATGAATGGGAAATGACGATGAATGGGAAATGACGATGAATGGGAAATGGCGATGAATGGGGAATGGCGATGAATGGGGAATGGCGCTGAATGTGGAATGGCGCTGAATGTGGAATGGCGCTGAATGTGGAATGGCGCTGAATGGGGAATGGCGGTGAATGGGGAATGGCGATGAATGGGGAATAACGATAAATGGGGAATAATGATAAATGGGGAATAACGATAAATGGGGAATAACGATAAATGGGGAGTAACGAAGAATGGACAAAATCATCCTCAACTGTTGGAACAAATCTGAGACGCTGACATTCGTGGGTCAGGATGCGTCAATGTTGGCAATAAATTTTATCAACAATATAAGTTGCTTTAAAAGCATCTGTTGCAAAATAATGAGGGAGCATACGAAAAGTTTTCATAACACCATCGTAAAGTTTGCAAATTATTTTTTTTGTATTTGTTTTTAATGAGCTAGGAGTTTTTAATGTGTGCAAATTTAATGTCTTTTTTAATAGATAAAATTTCGTTTTTAACGATTTG
>VOMN01122643.1:0-10112 GCA_014899125.1 Orchestia grillus
AGTGTGGCCAAGGCATAGAGGCCCAAACACTTTCAAGATATTCAAGATTAGACTCTCTCCCAACTGGGCCTCACAGCCAATGAGCGCAAGGATATAAACCTGGTGAAACACATGGCCTAACATTTTCAGGTAGAAACTGTACTAATTTTTCATTGGAGATTCTGGACAGCTTTAGCCCCATGAGTGGGCGCTAAGTCCAGAGCGAACAAAGCTTGGTTTGGGTTTTAATTTTTCTCAATTAACCCAGGGTAACATGGCCGCTCTTGAATTTTTCCATACCTAGCCGTGCTTATTTTCAGTCCTGTTTCGATAAAATAAAAAGCGTGATTTTACCATCGCATAGATGATGGAGGCTGGATTTTAATTCTCGAAGTAAGGAGGAACTTTGATGAGTCCAGAGCAATAATCCTCGATTTTTTGCGATTCGTAACCTCGTTAACAACAAAGTTCTTCATGTCCACGAAAAAGGCAAAAACTTCTTAACTTCTGTTCAAATTATTCTATAACATTGAGTATCTTTCTTTCCCAATGGCTTTCGAACATCGAGTTAGGATATTTCAACGTCTTCTGTAGTAGGACTTCATTTTGAAGTCAAGTATGACAGCAGTTGAAATCGTTATTTCACTGATATTTCAAATTTTTACCAGTGCATCCATTGACTGTTGGATCAGTTTTCATGGAGGTTTCTAACCTGCTAGATAATGAGTGCGTTTTAGGTCACGTCTCGAAGTATATTTTCGTTCAACGCTTTCTCCAGCCTTAAAACTTGCTACAATTCGAAGCACAAGTAAATCTAGCGCACCCAGTGGCCTAAACTAAATATAGCAGATGGACTGAGGTCGACGCGATGCCATTCTGCAAAAATAGTTCTCCGTATTATTCGCCATTGTTTTTTGTTTCTGAAACTTAAAATTGTAAATTTAAACCTTAGTTCATTATAATTTACGTTTTTTAGCTGCAGATACTATATGTAAGTAGTTTAGCATAATAAAATAGTCTTAATTTACTGTATTTACTGTATAGATTGTGAACGGAAAGTGCTAAATGCATTACCCTCCAATAAATAGTTTTAAAAAAATAGTATATAAAGACGTAGTACTAACACCCGAGTACGGATACTTTCAGAGAGCACTGTATGCACGCCAGCGACGACTGCGGTAGTCAGGTTCTCCGGAACTAGTCTTAGTGGTAAATTTTTTAAATGAATGAGTGCTTATATGTTGTTTAAATTTCTGCAAAAACTGTCTCCCAATATGGCATAACAGCAGGGAGAGAACTCGGGGTCCTTCACAAGGCTGGTTTTATTTGAAGTATTTCTGATCATCGTTTGGAGGTCGTCGCCGAGGGGAACTACGCTAAAAATATTATTAGCTGCTTATGTGTTTTGAAATTGTGCACAAGCGTCTGCTTTGAGCAGGGAAGTCATATTTCGAGTAGTTATCTATCATCTCAATAATGCATGGTATTCGAATTTCAATATTTTCTTGCAATGATGAATTTTTATGATACTCAGAATTTCTGTTCCCTTCTTTGAAATACTTCTGTTTTACAATATTTTTAAGGGAATGAAAAGTTGTAAACGAATTTAAGCTAATGCGTATGAGCATAGTTGACTCATAATACGAACTGGTTTTTCTTCCGATCAGGCTTGCCTGCAATAATACGGCAACAGTCTGGTCACTATGACGATTTTTCGTATGGGTAACCCGTTTTGCAAGCTCACTGTATTCTGCGCTGTACTTCTTTTTAGAAGGGTCGGCTTAGGACTAATGCAAACCTTCGCTTTTATTTCAACTGTTACAATTGAAAAAAGTCGTGCTTGGTTGAGAATATAAGAGATTTGGTGCTCGCAATTTAGTCGTAAAATTTTTAGTAGTTTAAATACATACATCTACCTACTCATTCTTCTTCACTGCCTTGTGTTTACATTAGAAAAAATGTCAATACTTTCTATGACGTGGTACTTCAGTAGCTTGACCTAAAATTATGAACACAGGAATCCATACATGACATCATATTCGTGTTTTACGTGAAACTCTAGTCGTGTCTCATTATTTTATAGTGAGCAAATATTTCAGTCGCCGGTGTGGATTACGCAGGCTATATTTTTAGCGAGTCTGTCGTTGAAAATGTACACCGAGCTACACAAACTGATGTATTCTATCTTCTCTCATATATTATTAAAGATTTATGTATTCGTACTTATGTATGTACTGTGCATAAAATTGTAATTCCTGCGCTTTATACTAATACCCCGGCTGCTATACATAAATACAGTGTAAACTTTTACTGTACTGTATATGCATTCAGTAAACGTAATCTAAGAGCAGTGCAGTTGTCTATATAGACATTGCATACCAGCACTCAGTGACCATATGCATAAATCTGGAATATATATTAAATCTGGAGTATCGCTATACGTCTGTGGAATCTTGCACGACTTGTTATATGTATATCAGGAATATTTGCAGCTGATTTTTGAAACGTACTTCCAAAGTTACCTGGAAAATATGTTCAATATCCCAAACCGTACTCATGGCCTCATAGCGTGACGCTGCATGAGCAAGCTTTGCGCTGCGCAAGCAGAAGCCTACATTCATCTCACTGAGATTTGAAGTCCTAAACAAAATTTTGCGTCTTAATTGTTTTTTACTGCAGTGGTAGGAGTTCATGCACAAATTTGATTTGTAAAAATTACGTATTTTATGCGACTTGCGTGACACTAAAATTTGTTGTGACTCTGTTAACTATTTTTAAAAGTTTGACTCGTATAAATTTCATGAATGGCAATTTACCTTCTCGTTGGAAAAAAATTTCAAGTACACGATTGCAATATTTTATTTTACTCCCCTACTGAAAAACTTATAGGGACTAACTCTGACACACTAGAAAGCATTGCAATAAGCCAAAAATTCCTTTTTAACGTTGCATCTCTATTGAGAATCTAAATTGTTCAGTTAATGATTTTATGAGTTAGCTTTCACAAGCAAGGATAATTCCCTTTCTGGTTAGTCCTGGAAACAGGGAGACCTGCCTCCAGGCTGCTACATAAGGACAAACAACTACTGTGTCAGCTTGTTTACACAGGCCGAACACAATTACACAGGACTATGAAGCACAAGCCATATCTGATACGAATATGATCGGCAGCTTAAATTTTCCCGGCTCTCCAACAGAACACGATTTTCAATTCCATTATGAAACTAATCTGACAAATTTAAACAATAAATCTGTCAGGTAAAGCCGAATAGCACTAGTACGTTCTGTATTTTTAATCGTGCTGCACTACTTGAACTTCCGATTCCACGCTGGCTGGACGGTCACGACGAAGGTACGGATCTGCATTGGCTGAAGAGTTACGCTCAAGTCCGCACGCGGGGCTTCAGCTTCATTAAATTCTTTGTAGATAAATCTGCTCTCATAATAATGGCCGAAAAGCTGAGCCATTACTTTGTACGGCGCAAAAACAGTGTTCTCATGCCAGGCTTCTTGGTCCTCTTCAGTCCGCTGACGGACAGATTCTTGTCCTTCCACGAGCCACTGCAGGCGATCGCTGTCCCCTAGCCATTGGTTGGCGGACAGCACGGTTTCTTGGGCATCCGTAATTATGAAATTGGCGAAGATGTTCTGAAAATATAGAAACATTGTCACACACACTTACACCGTATTAAAATATTTCCAGAGTGAAGATTGAGCCCTTGATTGGAATTCAACTCTTATATGTCGGTCCCAAGAAAGAAAGGCTTCCACACAACGGTGTGCAGAAGCGACTCAGACAATATCGGGTGCTAGCGAGTGAAGTTCGCTAGTGAAGCACTAATGAGTCCTTTTGGTTGATAAGCTTTTGGGATTTGAGTATTACGTATTTCACTTGAGGTTTCAAATATTAAAGTAAAGTGACGACTACGATGGAGTCACCTACAGAAAAGAAAACAAGTTGGACAAATCGTGCCGGAAATCTCGATAAAAATCAGGAAAAAAGTCAGAAAAAGATAACTGATACAAAGCGATCGAAGACGCAGATATGTAACGTGAGTTTTCACTCATGACAAAGAGATAAAGTGACAAAATAAAAATAACATATCGTCTCTCTTCCATTTCTTGAACTGGTTTTTTGAAATTATATTTTGAGTAACATCCAGCAATCAGGTTTGGCAGTTAATTTTTGCCTTGATTTCTTCAGCAGCAAGTTGTAACGACTACAACAATGCTCATGTAAACGATGCAAGATGTTAGCCTAATTTGGGTAGTAATTTAGATATTTAATGTATAGTTCGAAAAGCAGATCATCATTTTTATATGAACCTCGAGATCCAGAGTGACAGGGACGCTGGAAGCGTCGCTCTCTCCCACTTCGAACATGTGTTCCAGGCGCAGCAGGAGCTGGCCGCTGGAATACCATGGCTCCAGGGTCATCAGGTGCACCTCATCTGGTAGTGGGCTGCTCAGGTGGGAAGCCTAGAACATAAACAGAACTTTTTAAAGAGTCTGAGTAATAAAAACGGTGGCATGAGATAGTGATACTCATAGCGTTTGGAAGTTAGAGATTAAACTCTTACAAAAACTACAAAGCTTAGAATGGATTAGATAAAATGGTTATATTCAAGTAAACTTTGATTCTACAGGACAAGTAAATCAAAACTTATATACTAACTATTTTTTTAATTATATAAGGTCTCCTCAACAATCTCACGTTGCACTCATGCAAGTAATACAGGCTGTTGTTAAAAAGATGTTAACAGAAATAAATTTGAATGTCAAGTTTGTTTTTAATCAAAGGTCAATCACAATGGGAAAATATAATGAACAATTTATGTGAGACCATTCCACTGTCATATGACTAAGAGAACGTGTCATACATTTATGACACCCATTTGTAGGTCAGTATTGTGACAGGCTCATGACACATATAAATATAACAAAAAGGCATGTTATTTCCTCTCACGGTACAACCAACTCATCCTCCACTCAATCAATACTCGAGCTAATTAGAAAAGCAAGACCTCCTCTCTGAGCTGCGGTTTCAGCACCCTAGCTCACTGATGTGATGCAGTGTTCACTTAAATGCCCTCGATTTACTGCTCTGACTTGAACTAGTTTCTTTTCAGCTAATGTTAATCATAGTTCCCCTCGATGTGCAGAAGCTTCAGGTAGACATGCCGTGGCCCTACTCTTCCTGTCTATCTATGTATTAAAGATCAAAAGTCGAAAAAATTACAATTTTGAAACACTATACAAAGAGAAATCAAACTCCAGGACTCACAGGTGCTGGAATGGGATCGCTGCCGTCCTGGAACATCAGCACCGGCCTCATGAACAGCTCCTCCCCCAGCCGGCGGTGCAGGCAAGCGAAGTCGCAGTCAGCCGTCGCTGCGTCACTGACGATCCAAAAAGTATTCTAGTTACGTACGAAAATGTTGGATTCAATATACTTTATTCATCTACTGAGATGTGGCAGACATTGTTGAAAAGAAAGGTTTTGCAATTAGAACCAATGGTGCATGTACTTCTATAGAAATTAGTTTTTGATGTTATCCACAGGACATTCAAATTTAGTACGCATGCAACACACCTGTATACAGGAATACAAGCAGAAGGAATTGAATGACTACTCTAAGGAAAAAAAATTTACTGAAAAAAAGGAAAACACGAGATAAAATTGAGAAAAAATACAACTCGCCCTGATTATAACTCATTCCAGTTAAACTAATTATAAAATAACTGGTATCTAAATAGTACACAAAATAGTATAAAAGTGTAACTCTACTCACGTGTGCTGGATAGTCATTAAACATGGTCAACCAGAAATTTACTTATTCACTTATTTCAATGGCCACCGGCACTAGATGCGAAATATTCTGCAGCCCATGTTTGTGAGGTTCACTCCACAGAATTCTTTCAAATCTAAACTTACACAGCATAAGAAACGAAACACTCAAAGTCAGTAAAGAGCTGCACTATTGTAACTACAGTGAATATTATCTCGGAGAATTACGTAGCTCAAGCTCTTGTGATGCTAACGGAAGAGACGGTGATAGTTTAAAATCGCACCTTGAAGCAATTTAGGAGCAATGATGCTCTCACTCTGTGAGCACAATGGAGGCAAATATTTATGCAGTATACATTCGTGTGTTGCTAGATACTAAAAAGAATGAAAAAAAACAGTTGATCTTAATAATACGATAGCTTTTCACACTCACCTCTTCGGATACAATAGTTTTAATTTTTGTGTTAACGATGGAACAAATTTCAGGAACTGCAGGGTGACAACTGACATTGTGCAAAGTGCCATCACAGGTGAAATTCAGGCTCGCTTCACGCATGTACATTCGCCCACAGGAACCAATTCTATGAAAGTCATTACTAGACACTTTGTCAGGACTCAGATCTATCTGAAACAATTAGAATAAAATTTAACGTAGGGCCATCACTAGACTATGTCAAAAGTTACCTGTGCAGGAGCCACTGTGTGCCTCTAGCAATAAGTCCGGTCCCATAGGCCTCCTCATCGAGGGCCTCCCCCACGCCGAAGGCGTCGTCATGCAGCAGCCGACGGTGGACCATGAGCTCCACCTGGCCGTCTGATAGGGAGCTTCCTCCCTAAGGGCATGTGTTAGTACATAAATAATTGGTAGTAAAATATACACCTTTATTTAGAAACACTGTCTGTCTCAACATCAACAAATTCTAACCCATCGCTGTTAGAAATTGCTCTCGAAATAATTTAGACCAATTCTGTATCAAATCCATCAGTTTACAAGCCCTGAACCTCGAACTTTAATATTTTACACTGCAAATAAGTTCCCGTAAGTCCAATATCAGTACAATTTCGTACCTGATGCGACAATGCCATAAATTGACTCATGAGGGGAAATTTCAGACTTGACCAAATTCGGAAGGGTGCTTCACGAGTACAGAGTAAGGCATGACTTTGGAAACTAGTTAACAAACCGTTTTATCATCTTCGTATAAACGCACCCTACAATTTTTAATTCCATTATACTAACTGTAAATTCATAATTTCATTTTTAATTAAATTTGTAAAAACTCAACCTCAAAAAGGGAAATATCAGTTGAAATGCATCGCACATGAACGGCAATCTCAGATATTGTAATATACCTCAAAGTTTCCAGATCAACTGCTTGAAAAACAGTTTTTGGAATGCGTGCTGAAGAACAACCTTGAACCTTTGAGCAAGATGGGGCAACAGCTCATACTACGAATATCTCAATTCTTCTTATCTTAATAAAGTTTACTTTTTTGTTCAGAATCTACTTGGAACGAGAGTTCACAACTCTGTCGAAGACTCAAAGGCCTTAATGCTCGACACATTTGAATAAATTTTACAGCAACCTCTTACTGCTGCAGCTAAGGATTCAAAGCGCAGATTAGAGGTTGTAGGTGAAAACAATGGCGATCATTTTGAATGAGTCTTAACAGTTGCTTTTTTATTTTCAAGTATCAGTATGTACGTTTTGCAACGAGTAAGATGTAAGTTATATATTATTCATTAGTTTATCTATTTTTGCCGCAATCTGTACATGAAGGAAAGATAACGTGACCTATCACATCTGAATTACGGATAATGTACATTTGAGTAGAAATGTGAACACGGTTACTGCAGCATTGAAATGGATGCTAAAGATATTTAGCCTTAGAACGAAAGGAAAAGAAGCACACATCAGACCGCAACCGTTTGACCTTCCGCCGTATTTTGCTGTATTGGTTTGACAGCTCAAACTAACAGAAGCATTATATCAATTGGTTTTGGAGATGAGATACCCTAATAGCATCGTAAAGGAACTACGGACTGTACGCAAAGAAATAAATAGATGTGATTGAAGATGGGTGTAGTGTGCAAGTTTTCAGATATACAGATGAATATTTTAGTCGCTACGACATTTGTCGAAAAGGAGGAATAGGACTCGTGAGCAAGCAGTGTCCAGTAAAATTATAGCTCAGAGTGAGAGAATGGTGGTCATCTGACACCCCAAAGGACGAACTGGTACGTAAAAGGATGGATGGGTAGAGGTATGAATGAAATGAATTAGAAAAATTCCTGTTCACGGATAATAGAAGAAGGTTAGCGACTGCCATAGATGTACATCACGTTGGCAGCTGCTAGGAGTTGAAGTAACTCCTGTAAGCCTGGTCTAGCACCAATGAGCGTGGGTACCGAAATGAGCGCAACCCAATGACTCCTCATTGTACCCATGCGCTTCTTGTGTCCGTGGTTACAATTTAAATGGGTAACAATTTACTCATTGTATCCTTCATCGGTGTTTGCAAATTTGCTACGAGTGTACTCACGGTTAATTGACAGGTATTTTGACCCTGAAGGGGGCAAACATTTTGCCGGGGTATTTAGTGAATGAATATTTTAATTGAGCTTACCTTGATACGCAAGATAACTCTGATGTACAATTAAATTATGAATAAAGCGAATTAAATTTTCTGCCTTTATTTCCAAAATGGTTGCAAATACTTTTGCTAATCAATGTTTCAACAGTGACATATTCCGTATAAAGTGGCTTTCACATTGCCAAGTAGTCAAATATCTTTTTCGAAAGATTCCGGAAAAAGTAATGGTTACACTTCGAAATACATTCATA
This sequence comes from Orchestia grillus, assembly GCA_014899125.1. Taxonomy (NCBI): domain Eukaryota; kingdom Metazoa; phylum Arthropoda; class Malacostraca; order Amphipoda; family Talitridae; genus Orchestia; species Orchestia grillus. Next base: position 8,614 of record VOMN01122643.1, read on the forward strand.
CCTAAAGAAAGTCGGGCACAGAATTTAGTGCATTGAATCAGATGGCTAATTCTAATCTTGAAATTTTACATTCGAAACGGATTTTAGTGAACAAGAACTCGATTCCCTTACACTTGGCCGGAATTGAATTCGATGTTTCTCTGTTGCCAAAATAATTAAATGATTGTGTCAAAAAAATTCGGCCCCTTACTAAGGTACCTGGGCCCTGTCGGTGAGCACCACGAAGCTGCCCGTGTCGTTGCTGGACTCCAGCAAGATGCGCGCGGTGACAGGGTAGTAGTTCCAGGCCACGGGCTCTGTGACCTCCTGCTCCCACGTCGCTCGGTAGTCTTTTATTCCTAAGAAAAAAAATTTTAATCAATTATTACTTAGGAGTCATACCTGCACGTAGGAGTCATACGTATAAAATATAATTCATTCATAACTTGAAGTAAAAATGCCGTTGAAGGATTGTTCGAAATGACTTGGATGGATAAAAACAAAAATTTAAACGTTTCTTATTTGGAGAAGTGTCATTTTAGTTGGTTTAATTTCAAAAAATACAATTGTACATGCGTACGTTACGATGAAATAACCTTAAAGCGAGGGCATTTTATGCTTCCGAATGACAACTTATATCCCTCTATCACAATCGAGTATATCGAGTTGAACTCGTATATCACAATCGAGAGTATGCCGATTATAATTATCGAATGAATTTCGTCATGTGTAGCCCGATAGTAGTTCCAGGCCACGGGCTCTGTGATCTCCTGCTCCCACGTCTCTCGGTAATCATTTATTCCTGTAATGTACATATACACAGAGTTACGAATGTCAGTTGAGGTACATCCATAACAAATTATGCATAATTTTTAACGCTGTCCTCTACAAGCTTAAAAAATACGCTCGATCGATCACGAATAACGTTCCGAAGCAAGTAATAGAAATGAAGGAAAATTTGTCACGCCTTTCTTCCTAGCCTTGATATCATACGACCGAGCAATACAGAGGTACAAATAAATAATGATACAGAAAAAACGATAGGTTAAGGAAAAAATTATTAAATTTGATATGAACTTATTTAACGTTCTGTATGAATAATAAGACTTTGCTTGTATCAGGACAGGCTAGAAGTCCCTATCAATAATTCTACAAATTAAATGGACAAGCAATACATAAATTATTTCAGCGGAAAACCTCAAATACTAATTGTTGTTGTATTCCAAAACCTAGCAAAAGAAATTTTAATAATGTTCTTATCTCAAGAAGTAAAAAGCATTTCATCATGCTATCAAAGACATTATTCTGAAACTAAAAGCAAAAAAAATGGATTCTATGGTTGGGCATTTTCTGTCAGTACAAGGTGACAATATTTTATGTTACCAGTGTATAGAGTAGGTGTAGGCTTTCATTTTATGTATGTAGACAGGCTCGTAACAGTCAAGGTCTGTGGTTAGACATCGGAATGTGAAGTGCAGAGTCCAGTCGGCAACACGAGGCAAGAAACTCCAAAAATTCTA
>VOMN01122662.1:0-36439 GCA_014899125.1 Orchestia grillus
AAAGTATAATACAATAGGGCTAAGTAGGCGGATGAGGAGACCCTTATTAAGCACCAGTGGCGTAGCCTTGAGGTGGCCCACCCGCGTCATCTTGCCCGCTCGTTTACGCTTCTTACCTGCAGCAGGCCGGTGTGTGCTACAGGTAACAGAGTTTTCCAGGTCTAGGATGGAGGGTGAGCCGAGAATACTCATAACAACGAGAAGCGATCCCTGCCTAGGCCCGAAATTATGATGCAGCGCAGTTTCACAAGCAGTGAACAATACACTGGACAAATGAGCAAATTTAGTCTTGAGGCCCTTGCACCACTACTTGGCGTGTAGGGTCTCATTTGCTGTCTGAGTCACATGGCCAAGGGAACGCTCAAGAGCTCCGTGGACGTGAGGTCCGGATACACATGGAGGATTTTCTGATGTAGCTGTTTTTTAGCTACTGAAGACGAATACATGTGCTTGGTATGATACGGTGCCGTCTCCCCAGTAGCCTCTTTCATTCGGAAAAACACCATGAATCTATTCCCTCTGGGCAGTGGTGATGATTCGGCTATTCGTCCGTGCTACTGACGCGATAGAACGAGGACATACTACTGTTCCGCAGGCTTGACACGGTAGCATCACGCCGTGTAGAACGAATATTCTGCCCTTAATGCTTTTGTAGCCGACCAATATTGCCATTCGTTAGACCTTCGCGACCTTGTAGCTCACTCCTTATCACAGGCTCCCGCTTCTTAACGACGACGGGACCCTAAAAATCTAGCTTCAGACCACGAAGACGAGTCCCAAGGCATTTAGCCACTTGATTGAAGCATTCCTCTATGCCCTATGGCTACCAATAAGGACCTTCACCGCTGTTTATCTCCAAAATAGATTTGAACGTCGATGAGTCCCTCGTCGCCTACGAACGTCGCGTATCTGAAGCCACGATCTTCAGAGTGGCCCTATAAACGCGCACCAGCTGATGCTTTCACGTCCCTGGAGTTACTTTCAAAATTCTTAAAACGACTATCATGAGTCAACTTCCAAGAAGCGATGGCCTCCGGAGAGAAGGTACGTACTTTACTTCTTGCTGCACAATTCACAATAATTGCTTAGAGCCACGAAGGCAATAACGAATGCCGCTCCACAGTCAACAACAAATCTTGCACCTACATGTGACTGGCGGCCTCGCATCATCCAAATACCATCAAAACTGACATCTTCGTCCAGAATGGATGAAAGCTCTTCAACATCAAGGTTGTGCACAGAAGCCTACGCTTCGCACACAGCCTTTGCTACGTGGACGCGCATGCTTAACTCGAAGGCTTCCTTCCATATGTGCCATCAAAGAAGACAGAATACGATATAACCTTGAAAGTTGTATCTTACCAATGTTCATATTACGAAGAAATCTCCTGCATCTAGCGTAGCCTACTCCAGACACGATGGAAGTATAAACAAGCCCAACTTTCCCCTTAGAAAATGAGATTGACTTGTCAGCGGCGCACACTACTTTCTGTGGTGTTTCAGGTGAACTGTGCACGCAACTTTTAATGTTACCTCAACCAATTTAGTAGACTTGTGTAACTCCAAAGGAGAACCGTAATCAACATGCTCCGATGGCAGAAACCAACCTCTACAATGCACCGACCTGAACTTGAGTCGCACTAGTCGAGTCGCTATCCTCGCCCAACTCCACGTTCTCAATTCCAAAGTTGGCCAATCGAACTCGTTTCTCTACAGCCCTAAGTTCTTGCACGAAAACAATATCGTCCGCAACTTTGAAAGATTTCACAGAACGGGCCACGTTTGAAGCCCCATAAGCCGCGTCTGAGCTATCAAACTCTTTGTCGATCACGAACACACCAGATCGCAAGCAAAAACATAAACTCGTCTGAATCGTTTCCAGACTGTGCTTTCGGCCACAGTAAGTTGTACCAGTGCAAAATGTGAAAAAATGATATTAATTCTTGAATATGTGTATAAAACTGATTTATGTTAGTATTTTAATTTAATTTTTTGGCAAAGATTAATCATGAGGACGCGTGGGCAGTCACTAGTAACAAAATGTGAACTAAAGGGACTAAATAATCTTTTCCTAATGTGCTAGAGCTCTTACGCCCCATGAACATCCAACAAGGGTGTTCCAATAAAAAATGTGAGAAAAATAATGAAAACTGTGAAACTAATCGTAACTAAAAAATAATTCAACTCTCAGTCAGACAGTGAGCTCCCTTCAAAATGGCCATTATCAAGGGAAATCGTCGTAAGAAAGGGGAAAACGTTATGTCTGACTTTGATTCGTTTCCGAATATCGACCAGCTCTAAAAATGAAACCAACAAGTTGTCAACATAATAATTGGACATTTCAATGCCGTAATCAAATACTTCCGAAATGAAATTAATGATCTATAAGCAGATTTTCAAAATATATCTAAAAATAAAAACTGAACAAGCCCATGTTATCAAATACCAAAATGATATTATGAGTGGTTTAGTCCACCGTGTAAACCTTCTCGAAAGGAAGAGAGAAAATGAAGAGCTTGCGTATAGCAAAACGCCACTTGTTCTATCAGGAGTCTCGGGGAATTTATTAAATAACACTGGCAACGTGAACGATAGTAAATCTACTATCTGAAAGCTAATAAAAGATGAACTAATAATTGACATGCAGGACTCGGACATCACCACGGCTACTAGACCAAGGAAGAAAAATACTTCTGGAAACCCTGACAACCGAGGTGTGGTTTTCGAATCAACCAAACGTGAACAAAAACAGGCGATCTTGGCTGCCCGCCGAAGGCACGAGCCATCTTTCTTTGTCACGGTATCGTGGGCAAATATAATGTTTGCCCTAAGAAAAGCATGGGAAAATTTTCCTGACAAGATTGGACAAGTCAGAACACACAGCGGCAACATTTACATTCATTTTACATGGCCAAATTCAAATGAGCAAAAGATAGCCTCTTAGAATTATTGTTAAAATTATCAACTGTACATTTGTGTTCAGAGTAATCTCAGTGTTGCCTTGGCGGCGCTCACGAAGCTCGGACTCTTCAGTCTCCCCCCCCTGTATCTGTCTCATTCCCTGCATACATAGCTATCGTCGAGGTAGGATACTTACCAGCTGTCTCCGATACATGTTATAGTAAAAGTGTTCTTTTCTTTGAACTACAAATCATATAGATTACCGTACAAAATGGAACAGAGCCTAACAGGTAATTTTCGGCCTTGAAAAGCCCGAAAACTATTAGACTTTGACGGTAATGTAGAAAGATATGAGTTGTGAGAAGCCCAATTTTGTGGGTATTTGAGGAGACCGGAATTACTCCACGTGGTGGAATGAATAAAGATACACCCGCCAGTGGAACAGAGTGTGGTGAATTAAAAATATTGGATTTTCTCGGTAAGGAACTTTGTTGAGGAAAATTGGAAAAACTACTTCAGAAACAACTTAAAGATTTTGCGGGGACTGTGAGAACACATCAATCTCCAAAAATGTGAGAATGAAGTGGGGTCTGTGTTTCTTGAAGGAAATTACTTAGAAAAAGGTATTTGAGAGTGGTCGAGGGCTTAACCAAGAAAATTTTCAACAACCAGCACAGAAAACACACCCGGCAGAGAGCTGTAGGCGGAAATTTTGGGACTGGACACCTAGTTCGTGTTCAAATTTGGCTAAAAAACATGATAATGATATCTACAAATTTTAATAAAATGATAATGTGTTTTGCTCTATTCCTAAAAGTAAAGATAATAATTTTATTTGCATTGTCATAATTCGTAAGTAACCATGATTAATTAAAGACAATTACCATAATTAAAGAACTTGGTAAATTATACAACATCAGCGAAACAGCTCTTCAAGGGTTGAGAGGTGGCTTCATACCTCTCGCATACATGTATGAGTGCACCCATTGATGTACAGAGGAACGGGATAAAAAACACACTGTTTAAGTAAAAACACATTCACTATTTTAATGATGTCAAGGATAAACAAATTTGCAAATAATAAGAACACAGGGAACGCAAATGCATATTCAGCGAGAAATTAAAGAGATGTTGGCACAGATGACATGAGTNTCTTTGACGTGTGTTAACTACACTGAGGTGCTCTAATTGCTGTTTTCTGCGTGATGTGATGTCCATGTAGCGCCAGCAAGCTGTGGTTGCATCTCCTGGGTACCGGTGGCTGCCGATGCTTCATGTTTATATTCTCTCGAACGAGGTGTTCTGACGCCTCATCTGAGTGTGGCGATGTTGTCGTAGTACGTGTGGCTCCTGGTGGTGTGGCTCGATTTTGCAACTTCAACTGACGATGTACTGCGCCTAACGGAAGCTTACGACTGCGCGGGTTGATTTTGGGGCGAACGGTACTCATAGGTATTAAAGCCCCAGTCTTGATGAACGAACGTAGCGCTGCGAGACGAGGTGGTAATTTGAGGAGCACTTAACTGCGGGACAATGTTGTAGTGATTATCATTAGTCGTGTTAAAAGTTATGTGTCAAAGGCTGCCGGCATTTGAACGCCTACAAAACCGCTTATCACTGAGTGCACGTTCAAATTCGTCGAAAGTGCGCCTATTGCCTACAACGGTGTCCCGACCAAGGCCCTCCACCTGTCGCGTCCAAGATCAAACTCCCAGATGCTACGCTTGAGGATCCCAAACTTCTAACGGTCACGCTATCTTTTTTAATTCAAGTCTACTTGCCCTAAAATCTGCTTCCGAGTCACGCCTCTAGCGGAACCCTCTTAACCAATCGTGATCTATTTTACCCTCATTTCACGCTCAAGCGTCCATTGTCCCGCATGCAGCTCTCCGCCGGTTGTGTGTTCCCTGTGCAGTTGTTGAAAATTTCGCGGTTAAGCCTATTTGACCACTCATGAAAACCTTTCTGTAAAGTAATTTCCTTCGAGACATTTGAAATTTTTAGAAATTTATGTGTTGCTCTTCGAACGAAAACTTTCAGGCCCTATTACCCTAGAAAGGATTATATTCAGTATTTCATCACACATACCAGTGTCTCCTAGAAAAAAAATTGGATTACGTACAAGACAAATTGTTTCGTGTTATGTTCTATCAACGGCATAAATTGCGTTTTCATTAGTGAGAAAGTCACAGTGTTTACCTCCCGATATTCATTGGCGTCCCAATGAGATACGTCAGTCACAAATTCTGATCCTCATAATTAAGGCAATTAGTCCGACTGGTTGAGCACACATTCATATATAATTAAAATCTCAATAAAGAAATTATTGTAGAAACTAAATTCGGATACTATAATTTATCACCATTGAATGTCCCTCGTTGGCAGAATGCCTGACTCCTCATGAATGAATCAGTTCCCCTTGTTATTTTATAATTGTTTGTGCCCTATAATACGTTCCGTATTCTACTCGGTCTTCTCAGTGCGCCACTAACCGCTTCGTTTCTATACAGATTTTAAAGAATTTCTATCCCTACGTCGTTACCCTTGTCCTCACATATCACACAACGTTCAGTACCCTCATTACGATGCTGGATATACAACCCCAAACAATCACGATCTGCAATACCTCAACATTACCCTCGCATTGCTCATTTAAGTAAATAAATTCTCATCCTTAAATACATCATTTAACTTGTAAATTGAACGCAGTTTACATTTTCGCTGTTGTTTACGAAATTTTTTCATTATGTCCTACTTATTCGTCCAACATCTCTCATCATGAAGAATTATTCAAATAACAAATCGTTACGCACATAAATTCGTAATCGTTGAAAAATATATTTGTGATACACACACTACCACTTTGTGTAAAAAGTGAAACGCGTTAAAGTCTAAGCTCGGAAGCGTACACGTAAGAATAATTACGCGAAAATACATCCTAAAGATGATATGATATAAATAAGCGCGGGTTAGACACATTTCCCCTTTCAAAACAAAATTATTAACAAAATACACATCATTTTCATTCGCCAAATTCATTTAATTTATCCAAATTTTTCTTCCTTCGAAACATCAATATCATTTTCAGCTTCCTAGAGAAAGAAGGACTCAGTCCACTAGTTCTCAAACCTGAAATTATATATTGAATCGTCATCATTCAAATTTCTTTACACAGCTCATCAGAAAAATGTTTAGTAAACTAAGGTTTCCGGCACGTACCTGTCCAAACAAGTTTGCAAATTGACGTGGTAATTCTTTCGTTGCGTAAATAATATTCGGCTTCCTTAAAGAAAAAGGACCCGTATGTTCTCTAGTTTTCAATTGAAAAGCCTGATATTAATTCGTAGTAATAAAATTTCGATATACGCCACATTAGAATTTTTTTTTAAAATGAACAAAGGTTCCGGGTCGTACCAATCCAAACTCTTTTATTTCACGCTGATTATTTTCAATGATTATAATTATCAGTTTCAGGACGTTCGTTAGTAATCCAGTGATGTTCCTCGTATGTATGCGGTATACCTATCAGTTCATGAGCGCCGACATCCCTGTTATCTTCATCGCATATTTGCGGTATATTGTTCACATTATAATTCATTCTAGTTAGCTAGCCCGCATAAGAAAAAATACACTTATCGTGCGCAAGTTTCGAAGCTAAAGGCATTACTAATCACACATCAAATTTTCAATACGATACATGATAATATGTCTACATGGATGTAAGTTCAACCGTAGATATCGAAATATAGAACTTCTAACGTTCATAAATTCTCTGTAAATTAATGTATCGTAGTGATTTAGAACAGGTCGATTGAATATGGAAGCGGTTCTCTATTTCAAGCGCAAGTTCATAATCGAGCCTAAAATTCGAAATGAAACATACACAAGTAGCAAATTATCTGACGCCATAATGATAATCATTTTATAATTTCAAAGGGCTTGACATTTGAAGAAAAACTCGTTGAGCATTAGTCGTCGGTCTAACCAACATACAAATAAATTCAAATATAGAACTTCACAAGCATTAGGACAATCAGTTGAGAAAAATGCTTACAAATAAAGCCAGAGTCCTTTGTACCCAACTGATTCGAAAATTTGCTCTAATATTCAAAATTCTGGTCGCTGTTAAATGCTCTTCTACTGAGTTTTAATATTAAGCAGTATTCATTTACGTTCTCCATTCGTTGCGATTCAAGTTTTTCCATCGCGCATATCATTTCATTTTTTCCTTTTTTCACTCATGTTTTATTGGCGGCTATTTGATAAACAAGCTACGCATTAAGAAGAAATATTATTACCCTGTCATCCATATATTTCTAAAAAATCATTACGATAATCCAATACTTTTTTTACATGTGTCTACCCGGCTTCATTTAAATTTATAGTAATCATCCTAATTATTCAATTATTCATCATCACGATGTAAAGGAAGAATTGCTCTGAATAAAACAAGTTATACATAGTAAGAAAAATTTAAGGTACAAATTTGATCGCGTTAGCCTAAGAAATCACTCACTACGGCGAACGTCAGTTTATCGTTTTATTGCGTTCAGCAATGCTATGAGAGCTCTCTGCAACTCCAAAATCTATGTCGACATATGTTTGATAGAAAATTTCAGATATTTCCATCTGAACATTCATTAAAATTAGGCTAATTCCATTTGCTAAAGTAAATTCACATTAATTCTATACAATTACAACGTCAGTCAGACAATTGTCGTCTCTCCTGTTGAATGTTGCTAATTATGTAAGTTTTCACATAGTCGGCAGTCTCAAATCGATTAATTGTCCAATTCGGGTCTTACTACTTAAAGAATATGGTCTAACAAGATACACGCGTAAGACACGCGCACTATAATTACCCTTGAAACAATCTAATATCAGTTCCTAACGTTATATAAGACCACGAGCCATTACGACTCAACCCGCTAATTTTCAATCCAATCAATACAATCGATCAGCGACCTACGACACAATGACCTTACTTATCCTGCTATCAAACCTAATGTTCGATGATGCCGAATGTTACGATTTAAGACTATATTAAGATACACGTGTATGTACCGTACAGAGATACACAGCTATGAGTTACCAAATTAAATTCTCAAGTCTCCTTAGCATAAGTTTCTTATCCAAACCATGTACACAAGTTTTTGGTGGCATGAACCCTCGTATTGTATATGTATGTATATATAGTTGGTTGGTAAATCAACTTCCAACCCTAATCACATGATGACAAACAGCACATCCCTAGCATCTAGAATCAATTAACTACTTCATTCAATAAATATTCACATGTATAAGTTTGAGTCGTCATTCCTTCGAAATTAATCGACGCTAAAAGCCTTGCAAAACATTCAACGCAAAGGCATTCGTGGTACAAAGAATTGGTCAATCATCCTTTAAAGTTATACAGTTTTAAACCAACATACTTCGACTCATCAAAGCTGAGTTCGCATGTAATTTATTGTTTAGTCACTGTACATTCTTTAACAAGAAAAAGTGATCAATTAAAAGTCAGCACGAAAGAGTGTGTTTAAGTTATCAAAGTTAACCTCACTCTTCAAACATTCAAGTTTCAGCAAGTTTGATAATTCACTGTTTATGAGCCTCCCTTATTGGAGCTCGCGTTAATGGCTTTTGGTATGGTTTAGAGAGAGACCGCAGAATGTGGCCGCCCATCGTTCTCTCTCACTGTCCGCACTAATTAGAACATCCTATTTTCGACTCCGCTCGTATGCTCTCTCGATCACATTCATCTCACATATGCTCGCATTCTTCGAACTCGTAACACACTTTACACTCGATACTATCTTACAAGCTTGAAAAACCAAATAGCTTGATTGACTTCGCATAAAAAATTCTTATGACTGCCGAATAATGCTCAACCTTACACATCTCAAAACATCACTCCTCCGCGTTCGGGGTAACGACTATAAAGGAACTGATTAAAAAGAAATCTTCAATTAATGCGTGAACAGATCATCATTACCACTGCACTGGCTCAACAGCGAATTTCAGTTGCGAATTTTTCTCATAAGAAGATTCATTAGGAGCGAACATTTGATCTTGTGTTCCTTCTACAGTTGCTCTTAGTATTGTAGGAAAAAAATCGATCTTCCCCGTGACAGTCTCAACTACACTTATATTAATATTTTGGGAATAATCTAAGCATCGTGAAAACATTCATTTAGTGGTGCGTTGACAGTTCCCCTAAACTATGGAGAACGAGTTGAACATTATAGACAAATTCACTAAAATTCGAAATTATTTCCTCGTTTGCCGCGGGAGTAATTAAGTAATGATCAGTGAGCACTATCAAGGATGTGCATGATTTAATATATCCATTAATAATAGATTTTTCCATTCTCAAAATAGACTGTAACGAACTCAGAAGTAATTGGTCACGGTAAATCATCGGTGAATTGTGCCGTCTGACGCAAAAAATCAGACCAGCGGGCAATTTATATGATCTCTTTCCAAAGTAATACACAATATAAGAGGTGTGTGTGTGTGAACTCTTAATGAAATAGTAAATTACGGTACCTTCGCCTACGTACACTACCGTGAAATGTTGAAAAATAGAGAATATTTGAGGCATTCACCTCGTAGTTTCTAGGTGGTTAAATTAAATATTTAAATTTACTTATTCGCTATAGAATTGCTTCGCCGAGTTTGAATGCAAGCACAGTAAAAAAAATCAAATTTGACCCATTCCTCCGACGTCAGTAGGTGCATTAAATCGCTTCCAAGCTGAAGCTGTTTTTTGGTGGGACTGGACACCTGGTTCGTGTTCAAAGCTGACGTAAAAATACATGTTAATGAAATGTAAAAGTTTTGATAGAATGATGTGTTTCGCTCAAATCACAAAAGTAAAGATAATAATTTTATTTGCATTGGCAAGATTAGTGAATGCCTATGATTAATTGAAGACAATTACCATCATTAAAGATTTGATAAATTATGCAACAAACACGATGAGTTTGTCAAGGGTTGAGAGGTCGCTTCATACTTCTCGCATACATACATATATGGGTGCACCTATTGACCTACAGAAGAAAGTGACAAATAAACACACAGTTTTAATCAAAACACATTCACTAATGTAATTATGCCATGGGTAAACAAATTGGCAAATAATATGAATGCAGAGAACGCGAATGCATATTCAGCGAGAAATTAAAGAGATGTTTTCACAGATGACATGAGTACGTAGGTCACCATGAATAAAGCGCTGGCAAAGTTACAATGAATATCATATTACAGGAAATCAATACCGCTATCACTTCTAACACTGCAAAACAACCTCGTATACAAACAACATAAACTAACTCATTCGCAATCGTATTTCTGAGGATCACTCGCGCACTTTCGTTGACGTGTGTCAACTACACTGAGGTGCTCTAATTGCTGCTTCCTGCGTGATGCGATGTCCATGAAGCGCCAGTAAGCTGTGGTTGCATCTCCTGGGTACCGGTGGCTGCCGATGTTTCATTTTTATATTCTCTCAAACGAGGTGTCCTGACGCCTCGTTTGACTGGCGATGTTGTTGACGCACGTGTGGCTCTTGGGGGTGTGGCTTGGTTTGTAACTTTCATCGACCATGTACTGCGGCACCCGGTAGCTTACGACTGCGTGGATTGATTTTGAGACAAACGGTACTCTAAAGTACTAAAGCCCCAGGCTGGATGAATGTACATGTTGTTGCGAGACAGGGTGGTAACTTGAGGAGCACTTAACTGCGGGTCAATGATGTAGCGGATCCTGAAAAGTTATGCATTAAAGGTTGCCGGCACTCGAACGCCTTCAACTCCGCTTATCACAGAGTACACGTACAAATTCGTTATAAGTGCGGCCAGCCGCCTACAAGGGCATCCCGGCAGAGGCCCTCCACCTGTCAAGTACAAGATCAAACTACCAGTTGCTACGCGTGATAATCTCAATTTTCCAACGACCATGCCCTCTTTTTCTACCTTCTTTCTTGATTGGCAAATTTAAGTCTACTTGTCCTAAAATCTACTTCCGTGTCACGCCTCTAGCGGAACCCTCTAAACCAATCGTGATCTATTTTACCCTCATATCACGCTCAAGTGTCTTAACTCTGCCTACAGGTCTCTGCCGGACATGTGATCTCTGTGTGGTTGTTGAAAATTTCGCGGTTAAGCCCATTTAACCACTCTCGAAAACTTTTCTATAAAGTAATTACTTAATACCACAGCCCCCTCTTCCCTCTGATATTTTTGAAAATTTATGTGTTGCTCTCCGACCTAGAACTCTTATCCCGTGAGAAAGTTTATTCATCAAATATTTACGTTCATACGCCCACTTCCAATTTTCTGGCCTTATTGCCCCAAAAAGAATTATATTCCTAATTTCATCACACGTTGTTACGCGCGCTTCCGATTTTCTGGCCTTATTATCCCAAAAAGGATTATAATCCTAATTTCATCACACTTTACAAACTTGAGCGTGGCATGAGGGTTAAATGGATAACGATTGGTTAAGTGGGTTCCGCTGGAGGCATGACTTGTAGTAGATGATAAGTAGACTTAAATTCGCCAATCAAGAAAGAGGGTAGAAAAAGAAGGTGTGGCATTTAGGCAATTGGGATTGTAAAGCGTAGATTCTGGGGGTTGAATTTTGGGGCACTGAGGGAGAAGAGCCTCGACGCCGCGCAAAGCGCGCCTTTCGGGCGTACGGCCCGTACTTCGAGAGGTCTTTTAGAACTTGTATTTAGGAGACAACCGTAATACCTATATCTTCGCCGTTAAGTGCCGCTCAACCCACCAATGCATCACGATAATTTCGATTACCGCAGAGTAACTGTGACCAGACGAGGGTACTTAGGCTCTTCTTTGGAAGAGCTTTACTTCCTGTGGCACTGACTTTGGCATGTACACGTAAACACACAATGCATGACTAATCACTGAGTTATAACTATCAATCAATCGATTAACCTACAAATCAAGATTTCCGTCAGCACCACAGCTCGCACAGAGGGCTTTGGCACTTCCCTCAACATCTTATAAAATGTCATCATAGACGAAATCCTATGATACACAAAAACAGCGCACAATTATCGGTACTCACCTGAGAAGAGACACCTGTCTCATTTACTCCCGATGAGTCGCCGCTTCTCACTGACTCGTTTTTGCGGAAGGTTTCTGCATTCAGGTTTATAATACTCTCGTTACGTAAAACACATACATAAGCAACGTACACTGAAAATTTAACCTTGAACTTATATGAATATCGCACCTAAGGCTGAATAATGACCACGAGCCATTTCGACTCAACCAGCTGGTTTTCAACCAATACACCACAATCATTCAGCTGCCTACGACACAGTAACTTCCCTTACATCCTACTATCAAGAGTAATGATCGGTGACGCCGAATTGAAGATATATATGCATACATCATGGCCGCAGCCAAAATAACAACTTTTATCAATGATTACGTTAATGAGGATTACAATTGAACCAATTATAATGAGTTCAGACTCAACCTGTAGACAATTGCACTTTCACTCAGTTAAACGTCACAATATTTTAGTTCATGAAGCGGTACGGAGATAACGCAGATCACGGGCGTGTGGTAGAACTGGAGCTAACGTAGAGATCGATCGACATATAATCGCAGGTTTCTTCATTAGTTAAAAATCTCCACCTAATGGACAAAATACCAAAAAAATGCTCCTGAGCTTAATTCTCATACGGCTCGCTTAATGTTTCTTATTTTAATTAAATATTTCATCTTCAACAATTTAAGATCATTTGTATCAAATTAAATAAAACAAAATCCTACCCATCCGAAGAAATGATGGTACCTTCCTATCTATTTTACTAAGCACTCGAGACATATCATTTTTATTGACTCGAACGCGACAACGTCATGTAGCCTAATTTAAGCCATCGTGTTCAGAGGATGTATCTGCCTAAACTAATTTGATCTACCCTTTTAGTCGATACACTCGTCTTGCATAAACTACGTCTTACCTTTCTCAACGCTCAATCACTATATGAGGGAAGTCCCTCACTGCGACAAAGTTTTCTGGACTTATTTCTTTCGGCTTAACCCCCTTCAGTGCTTCGAAACTCCTCCCAATTTCTTGCGACATTCCATCTTAACGCCTTAACATATTTTCTGAACAAGCAACACCCGACTTTGCATTGCGGTTACACCCCTCTCAAAGCTCATTAATTTCTTTAAAATCCTTCGACCGTCAAAGGAAACGTCCAGCTGCGCGCTTAACCACTTCCCCACAGAACATTCGAATTTTAGACCGTTGGTATTTCAAGTCTCTGTACATAGTCTTACATTACTTCATATTTTGCGAAAGTATGTTCATTGTGCACCGATCTAATTCTTTCCAAGCCTCTTTCCCAACAATGTATAATTCATGTTCTCCTTATTACCGCTTTATCATTTCACAACTCTTCTGAATCATCACAGCAATTCGCGAGGAGCGGTGATCAAGACACTACAAACGTAAATACTGTAGAAGCATGGAACATTGTCGAGCTCAACGGAAGGACACCTCGGGGTGGCCGAGTCGAGTGCACTTCAGCGTGAGGGAGAATCACAAGAACTCTCGCTTGCGTCGGAATTGTATGCCGAATTTACCGTCAGACTGATGTCATACTACAACGCCGCGTCTACGCTAGAAGTATCGTCACAGTGTCAGCTCAAAAATAGTCCCCGAAATGTTGCTGGACGACGTATTTTAGGCTGGACGACGATGTTTAAATACATTTGCGCGGCCTCGGCATTTGAAACAAAGTAGTGTGATCATCAGTGAAAATTTATGTGATATTAAGTTGAAAAATGGGGTACTTATTAGTCTAAATTGGGTGTCAACGGGTTATTGTAATTTAAATTATTCAATAAGAAAGGTGGCTTGTTTGCGTCCGAGTATTTTAATTTACGATTACCAAATCCCAAATTCGACTATTGGAATTTGTGATGTTCATTTCATTCCCTGTGATATACGTTTTAATCGCAGTTTTTGCCATGTTCGAATGTTGACAAGATGCGTGATGTTTCTGTTTTTTGTACGTAAGTTCATCAGAACATTGCGTCATTAACCTGAGTCCGTGCTCTCCGTGTATTTTTGCACATTTGATTTCCCGTGTCATCATTACAATAGTGAATGAATACTGTGTGTTTCAATATGAATACTGTGTGTTTCACAGTTTATAATAGTGTAAACTGTGTGTTTCTCATTCCCTTCTTCTGTGGATCAATAGGTGTACTCATATATAATATATATGCTAGAGGTATGAAGCGACCTTTTCAACCTTCGACGATCTGGGTCGTTTACGTAGTGTAATTAGCATGATTTATTTTTCAATGCACTTAAATCATTATCTTTGTTTTTTAGAAACAGGGAAGCACCTTCAGCATTTTATAAAATTCTTCATTTCAGTATCATTTTTATTATATTTTTGAACACGAACAATCCGGCAATCCGAAAAAAAACAGCCTTAGTTTATAAGCGATTTAATACACCTACTGACGTCAGAAGAATGGGTTAAATTTCGCATTTTTTACTGTGCATTCAAACTCGACGGAGTATTTCTATAGGCGAGTAAGTAGATTTAAATATTTAATTTAACCGCTTTGATACTACGAGATGAATGCCTCAAATATTCTCTATTTTTCCACATTTCTCGGCCGTGTATGTAGAATAAGGTGCCGTAATTTACTATTTCATTAAAACTTCACACACCCATTTACAGTGTCATGTGTTAATTTAATGGAGCTCACATAAATGGCCCACAGTTCTAACTTTTTGGCCGTCACCCGTCGCGCAATTCACCGGTAATTTTTCGTGACCAGTCTTTTGAGTTCGTTACACCCTATGTTGAGGATGGAAAAATTTATTATCAATCGATACATTAAATCATGTACATTGTTGATAGTGCTCATTGATCATTACTGTATCACTCTCGCCACAAAATAGAAAAGTAATTGTGACTTTAGTAGATTTGTGTAAATTGCTTATCATGTTCTCCGTACGCAAAGGGAAATTTCCCAGTGCCGGCAACTGAATGATGGCAGGGTACACTGATTACTCTCAAAATATTAGTATGAGTGTAGTTAAGGCTGTCATGTGGCAAGATAGAATTTTTTTCTTACAGTACTGGGAGCAACTGTAGAAGTAACACAAGATCAAATGTTCACTCATAATTAATTTTCTTACGAGGAAAATTCCGAAACTGAAATGTGCAGTTGTGACGGGACACCTGGTTCGTGTACGAAATTTGACCTAAAAAATGAAATCCTAAAATTGATGAAATGATAACATGTGTTTCTCTCTATTCCTAAAAACAAAGATCAAAATTTTATTGTATTGACAAGTAAATTATGCTAAATTACACCTCATTAACGCACCACATCGTCAAGGGTAGAGAGGTCGCTTCACTTCTCTCTTACATATATGAGTGCACCCATTCACCTACAGAAGCAGGGTATAAAAACACACAAATGAAATTTACCACATTTACTATTGTAATATCACGGGAAGTAAAATTTGAAAATACATGGAAAGCACAGGCACAGGTTAATGACAAAAATCACTCGTCAACTGGTGGCTGGTCGACTAGAAATCACAAAGAACATAAAAAAACCGTGCGTCTCATCAACATTCGAATCCGATCACTTCTCAAAGTGCACGCGTTACACCGCGCACTGTCCTAAGTTCCGCTGATGGAATGTTGCCACGGCGATCCTTCTGAGCTGCAAGTCTGGCGGCTTTGATGATGCTCCTGGCGTGGCCGCTGCGTTGTTATTCGACGTCGGTCTGACGTCAAATTCGGCGTTCAATTCTGACGCAAGCAAAAGTTATTGTTATCCTCTCTCACGTTGAAATGAGTTCGATTTGGCTTCCCCGAGTTGTTCCTCCGTTGATCTTGACGATGCTCTTTGATTTTCCAGTGTAAACGTTTATCGGATCTTGGTCAGTGCTAGTCGCAAAATGCTGTGATGATTCGGAACAGTTTCTCTGTAGCAATCGAAGTAATTGTGATGCATGGTTGGTTGAGCAGTACACCACGTCGGAGTCCATAGGTATCACAATTGTCTCAGGAATACAAGTTCAAAAAAGGGACCATTCGAAGTGCGGGCCGTACGCCCGAAAGGGCGCTCGCGGTCGACGACCTTCGCCGTCAGTGCTCTAAATTCAACCCAGATGCTACGCTTGAGGAGCCCAACTTTTTAACTGCCATGCCCTTTTTCCTACCTTTTTTCTTGATTGGAAAATTTAGGTCTAATTGTCCTAAAATCTACTTACGAGTCACGCCCAGATAGACCCAGTTTAACCAGTTTAATTCCCTTCTACCCTCAAGTAGCGCTCAAGTGTCCCAAGTCCCACCTACAGCTCACTGCCGGATGCGCTTCCTGTGCAGGCCCGTTGAATTTTTTTTGCGGTCAACCCACTAGACCACTCGCGAGGACCTTCCTGTAAAATAATTTCCTTCGAGAAACACTAGACCAAGAGCAAGAGCTCTCTACCCATGCGAGTAGGGTCAAAGGCACCCGTAAAGAATGGAAATTGTTCCCAACGTTGTTTTTCCAATTTTCCTCTGCAAAGTTTCTTACCCAGAAATCCACCATATTCCTAATTTCACCAAACAGTCGAGCCAGTGCAGTGGTAATAATGATTTGCTTACACACTTATTGAAGATTTGTTTTCTATTCCGTTATAGTCGCTGCCGTGTTCGAGGGTGAGTGATATTTTAAGAAAATTATTAGGTAGTCGTAAGAAATTTTTCATGCGAAGTCAATCAAGTGATTCTGTTTTTAATGCTTGTGATATAGAATCGAATGGAATGTGTATTACGTGTTCGAAGAATGTGAGCATGTGTAGATTGAAGATGATCAAGTGTGATAACAAGAGTGGACTCTAACGCAGGATGTTTCAATTAGTGCGTAGCGTAGGAGAGACAGAATGGCCACATTCTGTTGTCTTTCTCCAAAACTAACGGCAATTAAATCGCGCTCGAAGAAGTGAGGCACATAAAATTTGAACTTAATAAACTTAGCTTAACTTGAAAGTTTGAAGAGTGAACTTAAATTTAAAAATTAAAATAAACTCTCTCGCTTTAATTAGAAATTTAATTGATCACTCTTTCTTGTTAAAGAATGCGCAGTGACCAAGCAATAAATTACATTCGAACTCAACGTTGATGGGTAGAAGTTTGTTGGTTTAAAATTTATAACTATATAGGATGATTGACGAATTCTTCGTGCGTCGGATGCGTTTGTGCTGAATGTTTTACAATTCTTTCCAGCGTGGATTGATTTTGAAGTAATGCGTGCTCGAACTTATACTTGCAAGTTTTTATTGAATGAAGTAGCTGATCGATTCTGGATACTAAAGATGACCTCTTTGTCATCATGCCATTGGGGTTGTAAGTGGATTTAGCTACAAATTGTACATGCAATACGAGAATTGATGCCACCAAAATTTTGTCTACATGTTTTAAATAAGAAACTTATCGTCTCTTGAATTCAAAATTGTGTCATACTCGCGTGTGGTCTTCTCACTTGCTCTCCTCTCCTCCCACACACAGGATGTTCGCATTTGATTCTTGAGCTATAAATGATGTTATAATTCAAGGTGACTTAAGAATTTAATTTGGGAACTTGTAACTGTGAATCTTTGTGTGTTTCATGCACGTGTATCTTGTTAAATCGTAATTCTTAAATGGTAACACCCGAATTAAACAAATAACCGGTTTTGAGACTGCTGACTTTATGAGTACCCACATTAATATTAGCAACATTGAGCAAGAGAGACGACAGTTGACTGCCTGACGTTGTAATTATATAGAATTGATGGGATTTTTTTTCTCAGCAAGTAGAACTAGGTTAATTTTAATGAATATTTCAGATAGAAATATGTGAAATGTTTGTCTATGTGTTCGGCATAATTTTTTGGGCTGCAGAAACCTCTCATAACATTGCTGTGAGCAATAAAACGATAAACTGATGTCAGCCGTAGTGAGTATTTCTTAGGCTCATCGAGATCAAATTTGTGCTTTAAATATCTTACTGTGAATATTTTTTTGGCGCAGAAAAGTTCGTGCTTTTTGTAATAATTATGAACATATGAATAATTAGGACGATTTATTATCAATTCAAGTGAAACCGGGTAGACACATCTAAAGAATTCGATTGGACTATCGTAATGATCTTTGTTAGATGTATTTGGGTGGCAGGCTGATAAC
The DNA here is from genome assembly GCA_014899125.1 of Orchestia grillus. Lineage (NCBI taxonomy): Eukaryota > Metazoa > Arthropoda > Malacostraca > Amphipoda > Talitridae > Orchestia > Orchestia grillus. The sequence continues at coordinate 18,134 of VOMN01122662.1, forward strand.
ATTTCTACCTAATACGTAGTTTGTTTATTAAATAGCCAAATAGCCGCCAACAAAATGTGGATGAAAAGGAAGAAAATTGGAATGATATAGGCGATGGAGAAACTTGAACCTCAACGAATGGAGAATGTGGATGAATACTGATTAATATTAAAACTCAGTGAATGAGCATTCAACAACGACGGTAAATTCGGATATTCGAGCAATTTTTTTCAACCAAGTTGGGCACACCGAACTCTGGCTCTATTTGTAAGCATTTGTCTAAGCTGATTGTCTTAATACTTGTGTTGTGATATATTTTAATTTTGTTTAGATTTTCGTGAGACCAAAGACTAATGCTCAACAAGTTTCTCCTTCAATTGTCAAGCCCTCTGAAATTATGAAATGAATATAATCATGGCATCATATAATTTACAATGTGTGGATGCAATATTTCGAATTTTAGGCTCGATGATGGACTTGTGCATGAAATAGAGAGCCGCTTCCTTATTTACTCGGCTTATTCCAAATCACTACGATGTATCAATTTACAGTGTACTTATGAACAATAGAAGTTCTATCTTTCGATTTCAACGGTGGAACTTACGTCCGTGGAGACATATTTTCAGGTACCCTGTTGTTGAAATTTTAATGTATGATTAGTAATGCCTTTAGTTGAAACTTGTGCACGAGAGGTGTCTCTTTTCTTATGCTGACTAGCTAATTAAAATAAAACATAGGATGATGAATATACAGCAATCATGCGATGAAGATAACTAGAATACGTACCGACGCTCATGAGCTGATAAATAATATACCGCATATATGCTACGAGCATCACTGGATTAATGATGCTCGTCCTGAAAATGATAATCATTGAAAATTATCAACGTTGAAGGAAAGAGTTTGGATTTGTATGACCCGGAACCTTTGTTCTTTTCAAACAATTTTTCCAATGTGTCGTATATCAAAATTTAATTACTGCGAATTCACAGTATGCTTTTCAATTGAGAACCAGAGAACATACGGGTCCTTTTTCTTAAAAAAAAGCCGAATATTATTTACGCAACGAAAGAATTACCACGTGAATTAACGAACACATTTGAACATGTACGTGCCTGGAACCTTGGTTTACTAAACATTTTCTGATGAGCCGCATGTAAAACTATTAACGATGAAGATTCACTATTTAATTTTGGGTTTGAGAACTAGGGGACTAGTATCCTTCTTTCTCGCTTAGCTTATATAAATATCATATCAACTTTAGGATGTATTTTCGTGTGATTATTCTCAAGTGTAGGGTTCCGAGCTTAGACTTTAATACGTTTACAATTTTTACAAAATGGTAATGTGTTGATAACAAAGATATTTTTTTTGACTATTAAGGATTTATGTGTGTAACGATTTATTATTTGAATAATTCTTCACAATTTGTGATGTTCGACGAGCGAGTAGGATGTCATTTAAAATTTGGGTGAACAATTGCGAAAATGTAAACTGCGCTAAATTTTCAAGTTAAATAATGTGTTTAAGAATGAGAATTTATTGATTTCAATGTGGAATGCGAGAGTGATGTTAAGGTGTTGCAGCTAGTGAGAGTTTAGGGTTGGTATAACCAGTATCGTGATGAGAGTAGTGACCGCTATGTGATATGTGAGTGCAAGGGTAACAGTGAAGAGATAGAGATTCTTTAAAATCTGTATAGGAACCGAAACGGTTAGAGGCGCTCTGAGATGACTGAGTAGAAAACGGAATGTGTTAAAGGGCACAATCAATTAGAAAACGACAAAGGGAACTCATTTATTCACGTGGAGTCAGGTAGTCTGCCAACGAGAGACATTCAAGGGGGACAAATTATAGTATCCAAATCTAATTTCAATAGTTATTCTGTTAGAATCCTAATTAAATATGAATGTGTGCTCTTCCAACCGGACTAATTGCCTTAATTTTTGAGAACCAGAATTTGCGGGATTGACATATTTCTCTGGGTCGCCAATGAATATCGTTAGGTAAATACTGTGACTTCCCCACTAACGAAACACAGTTTTTCCTATCAATGGAACATAACACATAAAAAAATTGTCTTGCGCACATTCCTACTTTTTTTCCTAGGGGAGATGGGCATGTGTGGTGAAATTGGGAATACAGATTTTGGGTAATGAGCTTTGTTTAGAAAAATTAGAACTTTAATACTTTACATGAAACAACTTATATACTTTACGGGGAAAATTTGACGAAACTTTATCACGGGTTGAGAGCACTCGCTCGCGTTCTAGCGTTTTTCAAAGGAAATTACTTTATAAAAAGGTCCTCGAGACTAGTTTGATGGGTTAACCGAGGAATTTCCTACAAGCTGCCCTGAGTAAACATCAGAGAGCTGTAGGCGGGACTTTAGGCGCGTAGCGTGACATGTGTGGGGTAAAAGGAAATTGCAATTGGTAAGAATGGGTTAAACTGGGCGTGACTCAAAGGTAGACTTTAGGACAAGCAGACTAAACTCACGAATGAGAGAGCGACCAACCCAAACATGGGCGAAGTTATATCTAAGTGAGGAAGTTTGTGATCGAAGATTTGAATTTGACGAATTTGGGACGAGCCCTCGGTGAACCAGTGGAGTTATAGATACACTATTAACATGCAAGTCATTGCGCAATACCTCACTTTTTGGCAGGAAATGTCTGCAATATTGTCCCTCAGTTAAGTGCCGCTCAATTTACTTCACCGGCTTAGCGCCGCGGATATTCATCCAGCGTGGAGCTGTAGTACTTTACAGTATCGCTTGCATCAAAATCATCCCGCGTAGTCGAAAGCTACTTTGAGATGCTATGCATCGTCAGTGGAAGTTGTAACATGAAGCCGCACCACCAGGAGCCACTGCAGTTAAATGAGGTGTCAGAGCACCTCGTTTGAGAGGTACATCAGTGTAGTTAGCAGTCGTCAACGAAGGTACGCAAATGATTAACGGCAAAGGCGATTTCGAATGCGTTGGGCTCGAGGTAAATTATATGGTTTATTTTTGTACTGTTTAATGTGATATCTGCGGCATTTAATTTCCGGTAACTTTGCCAGCCATTTATTTATAGTGACCTGCTGCCTCATGTCATCTGTGCCAATATCTCTTTAATATCTCGCTAAATATGTATGCGCGTTCCCTGTGCTTCCTAATTTTGCAAAATTGATTGCCCGTGAAATTACAATACTAAATGGGTTTAAATTTAAAGTGTGTTTTTTATCCCCTTCTTGTATAGGTCAATAGGTGCACTCATATATGTATGCAAGAGGTATGCAGCGACCTCTCAACCCTTGACGATCTGCTTCGTTAAAATGCAAGTGTCATGATTTAATTGTTAGTACAATTGACTTCTATCTTTGTTATTTTAGGAATAGGGAAGCATATTCATCACTTTAACTAATTTTACATTTCATTATAATTTTTTTGCATATTTGAACCTGAACTAAGTGCCCATTCACAGAGACATCGGCAAATAGCATAGTGAGAGTGCCTACCAGCAGTGAAAAAGCTGACGTGTATACGAATTAATACAGTTCTTAGACGACAAGAGCATATAACGTGTTTTTAGTGATGCTAAAACGACGGACCCGCAGCTATAAAGATCCTTCGTGAGTATTACATTGGTACGAGCAAACAAAGACGACTTTCTTTGGTAACAAATATGTCTTTAACAAATGGAAAGCTCGGAAAATATGTCAGACTACGTCCTCAGAGCTGAGAAGAGTGCAGTGAGACTGAGAGACGCTGGTGAAGTTTTCGGGGATAGCCTCTTGATTTATTTCATTCTTAGACGTTTCCCAAACTCGTGAAAAACAATGATCACCATGATATACCAGAAAGATGACGAAGATCTTGCTTTTAGGAATTTTCAAGCTTTGCTGTCGTCTCAAGAAAAAGAACATGCAAGAGGAACTCATCGACAGAAAGAACATGTCATGAAGTTTGTCGGGAGAACATTTATTAAATCCAACACGTTTTACCGTTGAGTTTTCATTGCCTTATACCTACTGTCGTGGTGATGGATGTGAGGAATGTGTGGTTCAAACTTTCTTCTCCGAAGAAAGTACTGTATATATTACGGCCTATAGCAAATTATTTCGATTGATATTTTTACTCGTATTCAACTTCGTAAACCAGCGGTTTACTTCTAGGTAGCCGCTCGTAGCGTTCGGCCGAGCAGTCAGGTCGGGCAGAGATCTAACGATACTCCGAGGGAAAATGAAAATCTTTTTAGTATCTATCATGAATTAATCTAAATAAACAAAGGAAAGTCAGTAAATCGTGGTAAGGAGAACAGTGACAAATCTATTGATTGAGTAACAGCATAGTCGTTCAAATGAGCTCCGCATTAACCAGAGAGCGAACGACCTGGAAGATTAGACGAAATTAATCCGACTAGTATTGAACTGATTTAACTCAGAATTCTATATCCCCAACTCTTGCGCTTTGGCGAACGGCAGAACTCACATACAGCAACTCAGTCTGACCAACTCAAACGAGCTACTCCAGCTGGGCTATCTCAGTAGTTCAATAGAGATTAACTATTATATCCCAGCTCGCAGTTCGAGCAAGTTGTATCTTCCAGCAGGTTCTCGTTCTCGGATCTATGACTAAGTATCTACCCTGACGCCCCGCGTTTAGTGGCTATCCGACTTCTAGCTCTGTCCCTCTCGCACTGACTGTCTCTTGTGTGGTAAATCGAAACGCGTTCCCACGGCCTACATCTGGATTTCAGCCATTTTTCCGTCTGGATATATGCTTTGGACTTTTCCTCGCTAGCTAGAGATGGATCACATTACCGCGTCTTCCATGGTCTCGACTTAAGAATGTAGTTCTCTCTGGTTGACCTTTGCGGTTGCCGCCTACGCTTGGAGTGCGCGCAACATCTCACGCTCCTCTTGCATTCGTCACCCAGCCTTGGGTATAGTTAGCCTAGAATATAGCCTGCTACGAACACGTTTACATATTTACAATAAACGTCTAATTTTATACAGTACTCCCTGCTAACGTGGAAATCCCTCGACTGAGCCGAGATTTGAACCAGGGTCTTCTCGGTTATGAGGCCATCACGCTAGCAGTACGCTATGGAGCCCACGAGCAAGATTACTTGCTATTCCTATGGAAAACCTGGACACAATAAAGCAGAATGCGGAAATTTCACGAACTACTACAGCACTGCGAAACGAAGAAGATGGTGTGAAAATTGAAAGTCTAGCACTCACGACATATGATTCTGCAGAAAGAAAAATTCTTCCAAGGGCATCAGTTACAGTGCTAAGGACCAAAACGACCGCAATGAATCCATCATTTTTCGTATAAGTGTTGATACAGAACAGTGTTGTGAACATTCTTCAAATTTGCTGGTGGATTGTGTTGGAGCAGCGCATATCATTTGTGATCGCTGAAAGTTTTCATCTGTGATATGGATTTTGGTTTTTAGAACGATGTTATTGAACTATCGGACGGATCTAGAAAGAGTAGAATTATTGCTACAAAAGGGGACGCAGAAGTTACGATAGTAGATAGTAATGGTAATAGGAGAAATGTAATTTTGACACGAGCATTATGTATTCCTTCCTACGAGCAGAGCATTTTGTCAGTACACGCTGTTACTAGAAATGGTGTTTAAGTGAATTTTAGGCCAGACTCAGCAAAGCAGAAAGCTCTTAAAGGCGTAGAATTCAATTTTCGAAGGTTGAGGAAACTTCATTATCTAAATTCTATCAGAACTTCTCGAGCTGATACTCTGCAGACATGACCTAAAATTTTTGGACATTGTAATGTTAAGGATATATTGAACTAAGAAAATATTGTAAATGGCATGAAGATTACCAACAAATAAAATTTCTAATGTAAAACTTGTTTGGAAGGGAAAATGACTGAGTATAGAAATTAATATGCTGATAAGAGAGCTGTAATGCCCTTAGAACTAGTCCATGATAATCTTGCTGGATCTATATCCCTTGTTTTTCTAGAAAATGTGAAGTATGCTATTTGTTTTGTAGATGATTTCTCAGGCTTTTTAACAATTTATTTTTTGAAAAATAAGGATGATGCTATACATGCCGCTGAGAAATTCCTCGTCAATGTGGCGACATACGGCTCAGTGAAACGCTTGAGAACGGATAATGGCACAGAATATTCCTCGAGTGAATTCAAGTCACTCATGAACCTTACCAAAATAAATAATGAATTCGCCGCGCCGTACTTGCCGCACCAAAATGGCACGGCGGAGAGATCTTGGAAATCCCTTTTCGACATGAACAGAGCTATGGTGTTAGAGTCGAACTTACTTAAGCAACTCTGGAATTATTATCTAAGAGGATCGGCATATGTAAGGAATAGATGTAAGTGCAAAAGAACTCAGCGAACTCCGTACGAGTTACTCACTTACACGAAAGTGGATCTTAGTCACATGCACATTTTTGGTGCTACCTGTTATGCTTATGTTCAAAACAAAGAAAAACTGAATGCACGGCCCAGAAAGGCCAGTTTATAGGCTATGATCTGTTGAGCCCTGCGTACCTTGTGTATTTCTCGGAAGAAAATATTGTTCGCAAAGTTCGATGCGTAAAAGTACATGACAATGCTGTAACTAAACATGTTGGAAATGAGGAAGATGATGATTTTTACCGTCCTATGCGCGATGTAAAACCTAAGTGTAGTAGTGAAGAAAAACGCTTTACAATGTTTGAGAAAGGTATGCCGACAGCTGAGGCTCAAATAATTACTCTCAACAAGCGCAAGAAAAAGATCGCAGGTATCCGAATAGGTCGCAGAGTAAGCCGAAATAACTGGATGATTATGTTGATCCTGGTGATTCTGATGTTGTGCATTGTTTGGTTGACTATTGTTTTACAGTTTGAGATGTTCCAAAGCCCGTGCAGAAACAATATCTTCCCTAGATGCTGAAAAATGGCAAAAAAACATACAGAATGAGATGCAAGCGCTAGAGGACAGGGAAACTTTTCAAATCACCCATAGACCTAAAGATCGCTCAGGTGTGGGTAGCAGATGGGTGTATGCTGTAAAATTAAATAAGCATGAAACAGAGAATTTTAAAGCCCGTTTTGTTGCTTAGAGACATTCTCAAGGTGAGAAAAATACTACAGTGAAGCATTTTCACATACTGCTCGAATTTCATCTATGAGGATGCAAACGGACATGACAGCTCAAGAAGCTTATATTGTACACCAAATGGATATAAAGACTGCGTATTTGAACGCTGAAAGTGATCGTGAGATATTTGTTGAGCAGCCTCCTGGTTTTTTAGAGGTTGGGGAAGATTTTGAAGATTTGGTCTATAAGCCTAAAAAATATTTTTATTGTTTGTAGCCGAATGGGAGAAATTGGAACACTTTTCAGCATATTTTTTTGTCACATCAAAATTTTGAACAATACTTGTACGATAACTGTGTTTATGTTGAGCATGAAAATGGTAGTAAGACAATAATTATTGTGTTGGGTTGATTATTTGATCTTGTCTGCATCTAGCACGACTGTACTAGAGGAAACGAAAAAAGCGCTGTGATCAAAATTCAAAATGAAAGACCATGGTGTCATGTCCTGGTTTCTAGATATCAAGGTCACGGTGACTGATGGCCCGATCGAGATGAATCAGCCAAAATATGTTCAAAAAATCCTGTCTAAATTCAAAATGACTGAATGTAACCCTAAAGCACTACCGTATGATTCACGTGTTTCGAAGTTAGAAAGGGATCGCGATTCGAAGGTACCAGAAAATCCAAAATTGTATCGTAGATTGTTGGACGCTTAATTTATTTGATGACTTGAACCAAACCTGATCGTTGTTTTGTTGTAACAAAGTTGTCTCAGTTTCTAGCAAAGCTGACGAATACACTCCTGAACTTGAGTAAATTTGTCCTTAAAAACCCAAAAGGTACTGCTGACCACAGTTTAATGTTTGTTATATCTGAGAAACTGAAAAACCCTATTGGCTTTTGTGATTTACTTTGGTGTGGTTCCTTGATAGAGAAAGCATTTCCAGTTACTGCTTCTAACTCTCGGACAACAGCTCTTGAAGATTACGTGAAAGTCAAAGAAACAAAGCATTGTGGCTCTTTCTACATGCGAAGCGGAGTACATTGCTTTGACCCATGCTGTCCAGAAAAATAATTTTTTTCGGCAATAACAGGCTGATATGCAATGTTGCGCTAAAATTCATGTTGATCTTTTTGTTGATATCAACATTCCACTCATGTGTGGAATGTGAATAATTATTTACATACCTCACATGAGTGGATTAATTTTAAATGAATATGCCAAATCTGCTCTTGCTTACAGATGGTGATTGCTCCCTCTCATGTTGTCTAACTCATGATTTTTCCCTTTTCAGAACCCGACCAATTAGAGACATAACAGTTTACATGATGCTTTTAAGCTAATTCGCGTGTACTGCAATTCGCTGCGGGAAGTAATGCCCAAGTTACCCAACCCCATTGGCACATTTGTAAAACCTTGAGCACGTGTGAGTACAGTGTAAGGCTCATTACTGATCGTGCACCTGTGACTTAATTTTTCTTTCAAATTGTGAATCTGTTACTGTGACGCAGAAGACGTTTCGCTCTCGGTTCGGTTTACCTGCTAATCAAAGAGTTCTAGACCAGATTTTTTTGCTGTGGGATGGAACGCAAGAGCAACATGACCTGCACTGAAATGAAAATGACACGGAAGTCGCAAGAATGCAAGAACACCAGAAAACATTACTGTAGTGAGGGCTTCGATTGAACTGTCCACAGGATGTCGAGCACGGAAACATGCCTCAGCTCTTCAGATTTGGGAAAGAACTGTGAGGCGAGTTTTACATACTGACCTTCATTTGCAACCATATAAGATTATGATTGGTCAGACATTGTCTCCAGTAGACTGAGGAAGACGTATTGATTGCTGCAATGGGGGTACTCCCAGTTTTCCTTGAAACTGGCACTCCGCAAAGTAGCGATGAAGCTCATTTTCACATTTCTGGTGCAGTGAGCGAACAATATTTACGTTACTGAGCTACTGAAGCCCTTGAGAACTCCATACTTGGCCTTTTACAGTTCAAACGTGATCGTTAGGTGTGCTGTATCTTTTATAGGCTTAATTGAACTGTTTTTGATAACGGTGGTCATAGTTGCTGTGAATTCCAATCAATACTATGACTTGTTGGTAAACTTTCTGCACCCGGATATTGAAAAGCATGGGAAGAACCCAACCTAGCGGACTTTTTGCTCCATCAGGATGAAGCAACGGCCCATATAGCACGTCATCCCCTCGAAATTTTGCAGATGGTCCCTGGTCGAATGATCCTGAGCTAGACAATTCCGTCTCCTCCACATTGAGCACGCCTGATTTAAGACCCTATGACTTTTTTGCGTTGAGTTTTATCACAGCGGAGGCCTTCAAGCATAGTTCTCAGATCTTGGAACTCCTAAAACAGCTAATACAATAATAAATTAAAGGAATTTCGCCCTATTTTTTGGTGAGAGTGCTAGAAGACTTCCAATAACGGCGCCAAATGTGTACGATTGGAGAGTATAATTTTTAAAACTTTGTGTATAAACTATTTTATATCTAGACTTGGGATACACGAATTTTTAATGAAACCTCGTTTCAGTTTTTTTCTTCAATCCCTCTTTGAAATGTGGGAGTTATTTTAGCCGTACCCTAATTCTTTCTATCATGATGAGTGAAAATCTGGCCTCCGTCACGGGGTTTGCAGGTGTTGTACGTGATAGCGAAACCATGCCCCCTCATTATATCGCAGGAAGACTCACACTGAGCATCGCTTAGAGCACAAAATTATTCTAACGCTTATGTTATCTTAAATTAAGAAGAACTGTGATCCAAAGTGAGTTAACTTGGGTAACTTGGATTTGAGGGTAAAGTGAATTGCGATTAATGTTGAGGGTTCCACTGAAGGCGTAACTTAAAATAGATTTTTGGACAAGTAGACTGAAATTCGCCAATTAAGAAAGAGGGTACAAAAGAGGGAGTCGCAGCTACAAAAGTAGGCGATCCTCAAGCGTAGCATCGGGAGTTCAATCTGGGACGCGACAGGTGGAAGATCTCGCGGCGGTCCCCATTTAGGACGTCTAGCAGCGTCACGCATATTCTTCCAGCCCGTAGTTCTAGTACTATCGGAGCATCGTTTGCCCCAAAATTAACTGCGTAGTCGTAAGCTACCCTTAGCCGCAATACAGCGTCGGTCGAAGTTGCATCATCGAGCCGTTACAACCAGAAGCCACACGCACGTCGCAGTAGTCAGGAAGTAATCCGAGCGTCTAATTTGAGAGAGGTATAGAAAGTGAAGAATCAGCAGTCGTTGGCACGCAGAAAAATATGCAGCGGCACACAACAAGGACGATGAGTGGAGCGCGAGCCATCGGCTCCGTAGCCACCGCTGGCTGGGCATTACATGGGCATCGCATCACGCAGGAAACAGCAATTAGAGCACCTCAGTGTTGTTAACGTACATCAACGAAAGTGCGCGTGTGATTCACAGAAATGCGATTACAAATGTGTTAGAGTTCGAGGTAAATTGTATTGTTTATTCATATACTATTAATGCGATATCTGCGATATTTAATTTCTTTTAACTTTACCAGCGATTTAGTTATGGTGAGCCGATATCTATCTGATTTCTCGCTGAAAATGTATTCGCGTTCTCTGTGTCTTTTATTTTGCAAATTTATTTTCCACGAATGTGTTTTGATTTAAACTGTCTTTTTTATTTGATCAGTGCTCACGTCTCATTTAATTCTCGCGGAACATGTCCTCACGTTTCCGTTTTTCTATTATTTGCAAATTTGATTTCCCGTGATATTACTACAATAGTGAAGTATTTTGATTTAAACTGAACTTTTTTTATACCCTTCTTCTGTAAGTCTATGGGTGCACTTATATATGCGTGCGAGAGGTATGAAGCGATCTCTCAAACCTTGACGAACCTCATCTCGTCACATAAGCAAAGAAGACAACGTCATCAATAAACTGTCGTGAAATGCTTAATTAGCCAAAAATACTTTGCGTTCATCTAAGCACTCGAAATGAAAAACATAGAGGTTGCAGGGAGAAATTTATTTAGGGCTCATGTATAAAAGATTTGAAACTCATAATCTAGCCAGGCCAAAGAGCATTTTATTTAGACTTTGCATAGAACTATCAATCATGGAAAGAATTCATCTGATAATACTTTACAGGATCATCAGGAAAAAGCTTTGTCGTAGAGTATGGTTGAAGTTGAATGAATGAATATTCACGGGTTTAGCAGCTTCCTAGACACTCAGAATAAGACCAACCGGCAGAAGTGCTGACTGGCCCACAGAGTCTGATGAGCCAGGTAAGCAGTGGTTATCACCAGGGAAGTTGAAATCTACTACAACACTTATTTTAGTGTAAAATTCTTGGCTCTATTTAGAGCATTGCAAATTTTTTAGAAAAACAACTACCGTATTTTTCATGAGTAAAATGTTTCGAACAATTTCGACCAGTAACAGAGGTCTGCATGTTTGCAAGCTACAATCCACTTTTTCCTGTTCACAAGAACTTTTGGGAGCCTGAATAGCTTAACTGAATCTTAAATTGTTTTTCAAAACACATAAGCACCGAATACCTTCCCAATACTAGTGATTACTTTGTAATTAAAATCTTCCATAAGCACCGGCACTAGCTCGGACTCAAAAATTTTCTGTAATGAACCCTATCGTAACCAGACGAGGAAGTAAAACCAAAATAATATTTGTACAAAAAAGAGAAGGTTACACAGTTGGACGCAACGTTCCAAAATTCCTCAGGATTTCCTATGACAAAGGCATCGCCATTTCCGCCTTCTAGAAGCTTCACCTTCCGCCCTCCTAGGGAACCGTCCCAATTTTGAACAAATTGTTTCCCTATGGGACCGATCTGCTTCAAATTTGGCACATGTATGTAACTCAATAAAAGAAACACATTTTGATCATGATAAACTTATCAACTTCTTTAAAGAAATCGAGATATCGAAAGGAAACATTTTCAAGAAATTTCAAAATAGTATCAAACCCACAATTTTTGCATTATAAAGATGGGGCAGGTCTTGTTTCATCCGTATCAATGTGTACAATACCGTATATTAAATGGAGCTCAAAGAAATCGATTGAGTTTGAAAAAAAAATAATAATTTTGCTTCGTTTTTTCACTTTGGGCTCTATCATTTTCAAGTTTCAGCTAACAAAAATTTTACTCAAAAGTCTGTATCTGCATTGATATTAACTATCTATGAGCTTCATGTGATTTATTTTTGTTTTAAACTGTAGATTTGATAGTTTTTCAAATGCGAAAATCCCGATTTTTAAATGAGAACCCTATATGTATATTTATATGAACACTTCCTAATGATGTTAAGCAGAGTAATTGAAAAAAAAAATTCGTGTAAAACTACTTAATTGGCTCTAAAATTGTGTTTACAAGGCTTTTGTGGTCTCCGCGGCATTTCTGATTGTTAGCGCCTGAATTTTTTGGGCTTGGATAATGGTTGTGAGTCTAAGCTGAGGGACGGGGGGTGGGCTATAACCTCATACTTCCAAAGGCCGACAAATCATCAAGTAAGCACTCCAGGTCAATACACTTGCTCGTACAGATAAATTACAACGCGTGAAATAGTGAAATAAAGATTTCAAACAGGAACATTCAGGATATTGTGATGGAAAAGCTTAGTTACTCAATATTTTTTTTTAAAAAGAAACAACAACAAAAAAATAAAACAACGGTTCCTAGGCCTTTTAATACATTTATAAATGTATTATATACATTAATACAACAGAAGAACCAAGCTAAGTGTCCAAATTGCCTCACTTCTACAGCATCTAAATGTCCGTCACCCCGACACTCCCGCTCCAACCGTCGGAATTGCGCAAAACATTGGCACATGATTCAGTACACACTTGTAAATGATGTAAGCACAAAAACCGGAAAATATCTGATTCACGAGAAAATAACGGGACGTTAGCTCGGGATGGTAGACGTGGCATTCGGTGTCTCTCTGAAAACGAGTTCGGTCGAAGCTTTAGCGACCTGTCCTCCCCTCACCAGCATTTGTATTTATCCTCGAAATTTCACCTACATACATATACTAGTGATACATCTATGTCAACTTATTTATATTATTAGGGAATATTTTATTAACCGAGAGGACCTGGAATACAATCTCGGCTCGTTCGAGTCATTTTCACGTATCCAGGGAGTACATCCTTTAGAAAAGGAAGTTTAAACCAAACAATCGTTACATCCCTCACCACGCTAGTAGTTGTAAAACATTAAAAACCCAACAGCAAAACACGATGGGATTAATAAAGTTTTTTTGTGGAATTAGTAGTATGGCAGGATAGGCACACATAACACTTCACCAATTTGGCCTCTGCATGTCTTACGACAAGATGCATAGAGGCATCCTAAAATGGTGAGTTAACCTGTTACATAGTTCAACCATGGACAATACATCCAGCTTCATTTTAGCATTGAACAAATCTACCAAATTCACCCTTAGCAAGTTTCAGGAATTTCCTTAAATTCCTACTTTTCCAGCGATTTTCCTAAAATTGCAACTTTGCTTGCGTAATTTGTATATAGTTTTTTTAACATGGTCTTCACTTTTTAGATTTTTATCCATGGCGACGAACAGTGAAATTTTTACCAATAGGTAACGAAGTCCCACCCTTCGCAGTGAAATTTTAAGATTGGGTCTAGATCAGTGATAACACTATTTTGTTCCTCTTTACCTTAGTTTCGGCTGTTCGAAATTGCAAAATAAAATTCATTGCAGCAAAACCTTCTATAATTCTTCAAACGTTTTTAACAAATTGATGTTATTGAATACGCTAATGGCCCATTGTGTACCAAAACATCAGGCTGTTCTGCGAATAATTTTAAACATAGAAAGTTCTTAGAGCCACAATTTTAATAAAAATGCCGAAAAAAGAGCCATCACGGCTTAAGTCTCAACTTAATTTTTAAAAGAAACATAGAGAAGCTAGCTTCCCTAAGAACATCATTCGTACAATGAAACGAGTCGAAGAATCGGTAATGACATGGGGCTGCTAATATGCTTTGGGTGTAGGTATACATCAAAGCATAGAAAGAAACTAAGAGAAAAAAATATTTAAGAAAATTGTCGGGGAAACATGATGAAAGGTACTTGAAACCTTGAAATTGGAGAAAGATGGCAGCTTCAACATGACAAAGACACGAAGCACCAGGCTGAAGTGGTCACTGACTGGTTGAATAAGGCAGACATCACTGTTTTAGAATAACCATCACTGTCAATAAATCGCAATCTAACTAAAAATTAGTAGCAATATCCGAAGGTTCGCATCAACGCAAGACACTCAAAAAATATCGACGAGCTCGGAACGATTTGCAGAAAAATATTGACCGAAATTCGACTTGATTTTTGTACGAACTAAGTTAAGCATTACAACTAACGCTTGGCAAATGTAATTCAGCACGAATGGTTTGCAATGGGTTATCAGTTATGAATGTCTGCTCCTCAAGAATTATTTTCGATTCCGTATGTTTTCAAAAATATTTATAAGCCCCGTATTGTTATGGAGTTAAATTCGAAGTTTTGTGTGGTTTTTTAATACCCTCATATAGAAGCTAGTGCCTGTTTTGTTATCTGCAACTAATAGCTTTTACTGTTTTAGAAATATATAGTCATTACTTTTTGGAGACACTGTGGATGATGGTTACTTGGCCTTGGAAAATTTTCAGCAGTTATTAATTCTCTGAATTTCTGCAACCACAAACAACTATTCGCTCAGCGTCACTGACCATGTAAGGTTGACGGCCCCGGACTTAAGGTGACGAGCCCCTCCGGTCCGCAAAATGTATCCTGTCCACCAGACAATGTCATCGGCCGGGCCGCCGGGGCGGTCACGCAACAGCTCTCCTATCTTGGACACTTTCTGTCGGGCTCTGGAAATGGGTCCAAAAGGGTAACGCCCGAAAGTATAACAATCTAATCAACGTTCTACGTTTAAAATGAAAAGGTGATGGCATCACACGATATATAGATAATGAAAATGGTAAAAATTTAATTATCAGGCTTTCGATGTTGTGTCGCCAGTAAATTTTTAGGAACAATTAAACAAGAAAAACACTTTTTAAACGGTTGTTTTGTGCAGCTGCTTTTAGACTAGTTCATGTTTTAATACGAAATTTGACAGAAAGTAAGTCATGTCTCTCATTTTGAACTCATTGCTCGAAAGAAAAAAAATCGTTTCTTTTAATGCGATTTACCTGCAGTCGAGAAAGCTAACGACGACATTCATTTTGATTAACCAAAAAAATAATGAATCTACAAATTTTAATATCATAAATTGTAATTGCAGATTTGTGCTCAAAATCCTCAATTTAACCTCCCGTCTACCATGGATGAGTAAAGTTATAGGCGCTGTTCATTAGATCATGTGGGTTGAGCAGCAGTAGCTCTTGCAGTTCGCGTAGTTCAAGATATTGGTGAAAACTTTCAATACATTAGTCCAAAAACTATATACAGGTAAAGGCCATGATCGTTTCACTCTCTGCGTTATGTCTTAATTAAACTCTTATAAATAAATCATATAACGGATAAAAGAACTCCTGCTCACTTTTGGTAATAAGAACATTGTGATTACAAGTTAGAATTCGATTTTACGTGAAGGCCTTAAATTCTAACATGTGTATATATGTATTTGGCATATATTCTAAAGAATACACTACCGAGTAGCTGAAACCAAGAACAATTTTTGCCAAAAAGAATTACCAAAAACACGGAATTTATACGTCACATTTTAAAATAAAAACGTATGTCTAAATTACGTTATTTCACCTTCTAAATAGGCCATAGTAGACGATAAACACGTACACGGGGTCATCGAGGAGGCTGAGAATGGCACTTCTGAGGCGGTCGTAGGTGATCTCATCGCAGCCCAGCTTCACGCCACAGCCGTGCGACTCCGCCTTGTTCATGTTTCCTTCCTGAGAAGTCAACCCAACGCGTCATCTTTAGTGAGACTTCGAAAATTGCTCAAGTAATCAAGTTTAAAACAATGCTTCTGATTGATGTTTTATTTTTTAACTGGTAAAAAACGAGCCACAATACAGTAAACCTTTCTACTTCATCTGTACATGTGGAGTAAATCTTCAGTAAGCTCAGTATAAAATACAAATATATGTAGTGCTAGAGAAAGACGTTCGAAATAAAGTCCCAATGGCATCAGAAATGAACATTCTGTAGATCTACATGGATGATTAACATCTATAGAATAATAAAAAGTTAACGGATTCCTTTCCGTTAACTGTCTCACCGAGGATCTATTTTCTTCTACATCTTTTTATGCACAATATTTACAACGAAACACGAAGGAGTGAAACAGACACACTTCTCTCGTTATTTAAAATTACATTGAATATTTCGTTTTATAACCTTTTACATTCCAATATCATATACAATGACATACGCTCACTTTAACCCAAGAATGAGGAAATTTCCAAGCACGATGCTACATGTATAACAATTGTGCACTTGAATCTGTTAATATTCGATGCACCAACTTAGACTAACTGCTTTCCTTTCAAGTGCACCCAAGGTCTAGACCAAAAACGTTGTTCAATTATCTCACGCTGGCAATGAACTTCTGAATTAAAATGCCGGTTACTCCATTATCCTGCTTCAACCTCAAATAGATCGGAGACCGTTCATTTTATTACACTTCCTAGCACACTTCTTAAATATAATTCACAGTTTATATCAACTTCTTCATAAAACAAATCAATAATTTCTAAGAAAATAACGACATTTAAAATTAGTTGGAACCCTGATACTTCTCACGAAGCCAAAATACTAATTTTATCGAAGAACCTCTGAAGATCATGAAGGCTCAAACTTCATGTCTTTCGTCCAAATTTATTTTCACACACTTGCTTAATCTGAATGCTGACTTTTTCAACCTCTTTGAGTTTTTATACGCCAAATCAATTTACTCATCCGTGCTTTGTTCTGCTCTTTCCTCTCAATACTCTCCACACTCTTGAATTACTGCATTCTTTACCGTCTTAGGATCACACTGGCTCTACTGTAATCAATCGGAAATTACTACACCTGTGAAAGGAATAATTACAGCTACTTCCCTAATAGAGAAGCCAATCAAACAGACAGGGAGCTGAGAAGTGAATCAAAATACGTAGAAAATATTTCCAAATTTTAAATGACTATGCAAAATTTTGAAATTAGTTTCCTAGGATTCAACAATATCAACGCACTGCGCGTGAAAGAGCCGAATCAATTTCCTAAAACGTATTTGATTTCATATAGTGAAAATAGCAATAGTGTTGGAGATCATACCAAAAACTTGTGCTATATTTTGTTCAAAATGAAGCCGAATTCTAAGCACAAGCAGACGCGCTTCCTTTCCGAAACAAAATAAATAACACCGTCGAGTAAGTTTCAGGAAAAGTTATATGGAGTTATTTTTGTGAACTAGATTACAATTAGCATGCTGATGTATAAAACGCAGACATGCGTATATTTGAATGACCTCTGCCAGTAGTGGGACTTAATATTTTATTTGTATTGACCTTCTCAGTACCGGCTTTCGGCGGAAAAGCCAGGTCACGCAGGGACCTAACGATACTCCGAGGGGAAATGAACCTTGTTGTACTCATAAATTATTATATATATGCAAAGGTGGATCAGTAAATCGTGGGACGGAGAATAGTGACAATTCTATTGATTTTAAAGCAGCCAAGTCATTCTCAAGAGCTTCGCATTAACTAGAGAGCGAACGAGCTGCAAGATTAGATGCAATTAATCCGACTAGTATTGAATTCAATTAACTTAGGATTCTATTTCCCAACTCTCAAGCATTAGCGGTCTCCAAAACTCACATACAGTAACTCAATCTAGCCGACTAAAACGAGCTGTTTCAGGTGGGCTATCGCAGTTTTCTGATAAAGATTAAATATTATATCCCAGCTCTCGCACATTAGCGGACTGCAAATTTATGTCAGATTAATGAAAGAGCCCCCAGCTTGACCTCTGAGCCCGATGACCAACCGAACTCTAGCTCTGTTCCACTCACACTGGCTGTCTCTCCCCGAGCTGCATTGTCACAAGTCTAATGTCATACTTCGAGACGCATTCCCATGCCTACATTTGGGCTTGCGGTCGGTGCCGTTACTAACGTCTCCTGCATTGTCTACATTACTGGAATTTTCTTGAATCGCGTTTCAGGCTCCTAAGCTGCGTAATTAACTTCGCTTGAGCCAGAGAATGCGACGTCTACGCTTGAAATGCCCGCAGC
>VOMN01122670.1:0-21264 GCA_014899125.1 Orchestia grillus
AAGATGAAGAAAGGAGAGAAAGATGAAGAAAGGAGAGAAAGGCGGAGAAAGAGATGGATGGAGAAATAAAAACTTAGAAAAAAGACAGCGATCAAGCAAGAATCAAATTTCGATAAGGAATACAAAGTTAGAGGCATGAGATGGAAGAAATAAAAGAGAGAAAAAAACAATTAGAAGATGCAGCGCACAGAAAATACATAAAAGTAAATGCACGTAGAAGTAGGGGACGAGTATGACGATGATGATAGAATACCAGAGCACGATCCGCGAAAGAATGAAATATTACAAAGACAAAAGTTGGAAAAAGAACATGAAGAACGGTAATGAAAAGGTAGATCATGATAAAGAAAAGAAAAAGAAAGTTAAAGAAACGGCGTAGAAAATAAAGGAGAAGATGAAAACAATGCGAAGCAGTAGAAGATATAAGAAAGAAAATAAATGGTGAAAAAAAAAACATTATAAAAAATTAAACAAAGAAGCATTAGGAAATATGAGAATAATAGCGAAAGGTTGATGAAGAGACAAAAACAAGATAATGTATGAGTAACAGAAGTCATAAAAAGGAAAAAGAATTGCAGAGAATATCAAGGATATGATGGAAGAAATGAAAATGCGAGAAGTGAACACATGGGATATAAAACACACGATCAAAAGAACAAAAAAATTAAATGAAGATATGAGAAGAAGTAAAGTGAACAATATAATGAAAAAAGCAAAAAACAACGCATCGACATATATAGAAAGTAGAAGAAAGAGTAAACAATAGAATATGCACGCAAAATAAATTAGGGAGAGCAAAAGAAGAGAACAGACAAGGAACATGGGATGAAAATGAGAAGAGCAAGTAAGAGAATGTCGGGGCGGCAGAGGACGCGCATCGTGAGGATGAGAGAGCCAGTGAAAGTTAAAAGAATTATGAAGTAAAATACGAGAGAACAAAAGAAAAGCGAGGAAGGTAAACGGAAAAGTAATAATAAAAGAAATGAAGCCAGAACAGAACGAAGAGACGTTTATCCAGTACAAATAGAATTGCAGCAAAAAATCGAGAGAAGTTGAGTTGCCGACGCATGGAAAGGAAATAGATTAGGATGTGCGTAGGTGAGGAAATTGAGCACGAATATGGAAGAAAGAGCAGGCAGAGTATGTGGGTGTGGACGATGATATAAATTATAAGTAAAGAAAATTTTAAATGAAAAGAACACCACTAAAGCAAATTATGCTTATACAAGCAAGAAATAAAAACATACGTGTATTTACTATTTATTATATAAACTAAACGTACTGGTGATAAGCAACAAAAAAGAAGCTACTAGTTTATATTGATGTTAATGCATTCAAACTGGCAATGGAGTCTTGGATTATGATTCAGAATTTTTACATCCAGTTTTGAACAAATTGTTTACGGGATAAAAATTAAAACCACTCTACAATACAAGAGCACTCGTTCACCAAGGTTCAATTGGGTGATGCACAAAAAACTTGGATGCACGCACATAATAATGCAAAAAAATGACACACGTTTAGTTACGATGCATTCATACTTTAAAGCAGTACGTAAGAATACGAAGCGAGGATCTGATCTAATGTTAGGCACGGGCACCATAGCGCAAATACAGCTCACTGAAAACTCAAAATTTTACCTGCCGCCTTTCATGTAATATTAACTACAGTAAATATAAAATGAAGTACATGCATGATGCATTCAGCTACGGTGCTGTACGAACTGTACCGCAAAATACGAACTCGAAATTCTTAAAGACTGAATTAATTTAAGGGCGCAACGGCGCAGTAGGATAATCTGAAAATTTGACACGATGCACTGTCGTAAATTTGTCACGGCTATAAAAAGTTATCGTTTTATTACTGAATTGACATTAACAAATATAAAATTTTCCGTAATGTTTAGGAAAATTATAGAACACAATTTTCACAAACAACAAATTGCACATATTAGAGTTATTCTTTCCATATCTTACTCTCGACTATCTCAGCCATGTATGAGAAAATGTTAAGCTTTTACAAATAATGAAAGGATAAACGTTTTAGTCCAAAAATGAAATCACGTTAATTTAAACCCGAACAAGAGTCAATATCGACCAAAAGAAGTGGCAGTTATCTTAAACCGAAATATTACCCTCGAGAAGCGATCAGAAACCATTAAAATGTTTTCTGTGTAAATGAAACATGACAAAGAAAATTCAAGAGAATCATGAGATTTGAAGACGAATATTGAAGTTGCAATGGCTCAGGACAGAGATCTGCTATTGCCGGTTCATTGGAACTCGCAGCACCGAATTTCAATCCTCAAAACTGGCAGAACTCCACTTGAAGAGGTCCTTGCAACACAACAGCGAAAAGAATTCACTCGCGTACGGTGCGTATTCTTGGCCTCCAATATGAAAAAAATATTCTACAGGGTGATTGCCGAAAATGACACGCAGTATCGCCGCTACGGTTAGTGTTTTGCAAATAAAAAGGTGAACTTCATACTACAGTATACAGTTGTCCTTGTAAACAAAACTTGTTGGTGAGTGACTGGCTAGTTTGAAGTGAGTAGCTACAATTACAGAGCTGTTACAATACTTGACAACTGCAAATATGAACAACAAACGTAATTCTAACGCCAGAAAAATTCTACGAACATCGTTAGTAACAAATGTTACAGTCTCGCGTATTTTTATGATCACAAATCTGCAAGTGTGTATGTCAATGGCTAAGGCAACTGCTCTCAACGCTCATGGATAAAGTAATGCAAAAACCCTAACTCGTAAATAGATTTGAATCGAATCAATTTTCCTCAGTGCGACTACACGAAGACTTAGAAAAAGCAATATTGTGGGCTTCACTAGGTTTAGGTTCAAACTTGATAGAAAATCTGGAAGCGCAACTGACACGGATACCTTGGCCTTTTTTTGGCACACAACTCTGCTCCCGGCACAGTGCGGGTCAAGAGGGTAGACTACGCGTAGCGCTGCAGCTATGAAGAACGAGTAGACCAAGCCTCGTTGTTCTTTCGAGTCATGAAGGTCAAAATAACCGAGATATAACTTCCTATAACAAAACTTGAAATAGACGTGTTTTAGGACACCGGTTAACGAAGTAGGTCCCAGAGATTGGTACTTTCTATTTTATAAGGAATAAAGTACTAAAAACCCATTAATGAAATTTAAATCAAGATAAAACGGGTAGACACTACGCGTCTTGATGGGCAAAGACATAAAAATATAATTATGTCGTAAGTTATTCCAAAAACCCACGCTCCACCGCAATAGTAAGAGTGAAAGGAAACACTAATGAATAAAATACTTTATTCCTTCTAACAGCGACGTAGAGAAAAAGGAGCAGTTGACCTGCCACTGCTGTTGAGCAGAAGCGTGAATATTAAACAAGGAAAATTTTCGTACCCGCCGCCATCTGCCTGAAGAATCCACGGCTTCAAGCAGCTGGACCGAAAACCAAATATTTTGAATTCCATTAAAATACCAAGCAGCTTTCATTCAAATTATGAAATAAAAACTCCAGCTAAACGATGCTTCTTTGAGCCATATTTTATCTTTGAATAGGATAATGATCCAAAACATGCAGCAAAGGCTGCTCAAAAATGGTTTCAAGATGATGGAATTGATATTTAACACTAAGTTAGTCACTAGACCTCAAACCCATAAAAAACTTTGAAGGGAGTTGAAGTCGAGGGTTCACCTACGAAACCCTCAAAATAGTAATCAACTTCCCAGTACTCATAGGGAAGTGTTGGTAAAAATCTCTCCAACCTTTTCACAAAATCATATAACATACGGTAATCGACATCAAGCAGTAAATCAGAATATTTCTTTGTAAAATTTTAAAGTGTGTATTTGAATACTTTTGCATACGGCAATTTGCATACGGCAAATACTGATAAAATTCAAAATATTCAACCACTTTAATTTTCCAACACAGCATTGAAGATTAACGTTATTCATAACTTACATACCAGCTTGGAAACCAAACTATTGGCCTCAGTTTGAAAAAGTTCCCACAGACAGTATTAAAAACAAATTCTTTTACACACGCACATTCCTACGATAGTGTCCTCCTCTAAACATGAGAGGGGAACAAGAAGCAAGGAGGTGAAATGGGGTATAATAACCGTTAACTAGAACCACACAACACACGAGGATCATCAACACTCTAAACTGCCCCCTTGCAGTTGACGAAAAATGCAACTAATCTCGAGGAGACAAAAGCTCAAGCGTTACAAAAAGGAGGCAAGTACCTGAGTTTCAGAGGCAGTGCTGCTGACGCCGTCCAAGTCCTTCTCGTGAGGCTTGTGGCCGTTGGCGTGGCCGTTGGTCTGCGCTTCATGGCTGTCCGCCGCATGGCCGTTGATGACCGTGCCGCTCTCGGTGGGGCCAGGGCCGCAGCGCGGGTGCCAGATGGCCGTACCTGAAGTCAGTGATGCTTCACAATTTTCGACTCAAAAGTTACAAAGCTTCTTCAAATATAAGTTTCAGATAGCTTGAGGGTAAGATTCTTACGAAACCCTACTGAGCGGCACCCCGTTTCAAACTAAGCGCCGAACAGTTGATGATTTGGGCAATGCAATCAAGTTAGAAGCGTAACGCTTCAAGTAACTAAGAACATCACGCAACAGTAAGGCGAGCAGTAAGGCGAGCGAGTGCAAATCTGTAAGGTTGATAACTCAAAACGTATGTGATGCTTTGGTAAGGTGGTTGTTTCATGGAACACCAGGGAGTTTAAGCTCAATTTCAACTAACTCAAATCAGCAGCACAATCAGTTTATCACGATGAAAAGCCTACAACCGAAAAGTTACACTTTTTTCGCCTTTCCAAGCTCATATATAAAAGTGAACATTTTTGTTAGTAAATATAAAGCGAGTTACTGTGTAGGCATTTGGCCATTTTCGCAATGCACTTCTAAAAGAGTTTCTCACACAATGAAGCGCCGTTAGTAAACCATATTTAGCTCACGTATCGTCGATTCCCGACTCGGTAATGAAGTGATCTTCAAGTACGTGCAGGGCTAATTAGAGATCATGTTTTACGTCATCTATTGCGATTAACACATGGGCTGGGCACTAACTGAGAATCTCCCTTTCACAGAAAATTCCTACACTTCCCGTTTAATTGCATTACAATCTCCATTTCTTTTGAAAATAGCTTCTAAAGATATTAGCCCATCCAGGCTTAATATCTTCGCCTGTTCCTATAATGAAAGAATTTACTCAGTCAAAAGAAATGCAAATCCGATCCCAGGGACAACACTTCCCATAACACTGCCCAATGGCCATTACCATGGCAGGACCCTCCTCTCAGAACGAGCACGTCTCCCCTAAGTGGTGCCCAAAGACTGACCCTGGAGGTACATCTCCTCGCCATCACCAAATGGGTCGCCACACTTGGTGCAGCGGGCGCAGGTGGGGTGGAAGTGGTGGTTGTCACCGGCCTGCAAGACCTTGCCACTGATGAACCTGCTGCAGTAGACACACCGGACCCCGAACTGAGACTGGTAGTCCTTCTCGCAGTACGGCTGCCCGTCTCTGCGGCAACGAAAGGGACTCTGAGTGATCTGTCACACAAGCTGCAAGTAAGTTCCACTGTTCCTGTTACAACGGTTCACTACGATACTGCCACTCTAGAGGAACCAACCTGTTGTAGCGTATGTGACTAAAAGAGGGAATTTCTAGGGTATAATCAAGGCCCTGACTGCGATCAGTCGTCATTTTAAATTTAAGTTTAGCACTTTGCCAATCGAAGTAAGCATCGAATTTGCGGCAGAAGCAGTACCAGTCACCAGTTATGCTTGGCACACCCGGATTTCATTTGAAACTATGAACAAGAGCATATGACCACATGCATGACAATAAATGTACAAATTAATGGCGTTCATCGCCCCCTACGTTTCAATAAATTTGTTATGAGAACCACATATAAGAAACAGGCAAAAGTATTCTAGCAAGTAGAATGCACTAGACACAAGTAATGCAGGACACATCGTGCATCAAGAAAGAGTGGCCATGAGACTCGGTCTGCACCGTAGACAGCTCCCTCGAATTCTAATGAAGTCCGAACACACCTCAAGTCTGCCGTAACGACAAGCCTCCCGACACCGACTGCAGCGCACAGCCTTGACCAACAGCAACACAGAGAGGTGCTCGTCACAGACAATGGACACGCACCGAAGCTTACATTATTAATTATTCATAAGAAATACAGAGCTGCATACATTGGTTGGACTTTCTTGTTGCTATAGTTTTAGACGTTGAAATTATAGGAAATTATGAATAAAAAACAAAAGTGTCCATAATTAAGCTTAGGAATTTTAAAAGTTCAGTGAGACTGGTCGCTTTCGAAACATTTCGATGACAATGCGTACGATTGTCTCATTTACCTTTTCTTTCGCGCAAACGCGCTCGTTTATTCAGTGAAATATAATTTATATAACTTAACAAAAAAACAGTTGCTTCGATGACGTACTGGGGTTGAACAAATTATATTTTACCTAAATGTTTTAAAAGCCTTTATGTCATGAATATCTGCTCAAAATCCCCATCGGTTATGCAGTGTCACTGCATTTAAGATTATTTATTTTCTGATGTCCAAGTGCAGTGCAAGGTAAACCATAGTGGGTGACCATACTGAAATAAACTGAACCATACAAAGAATAAAACAATATATCAATAAAAGAGGACAATATCATAATTCAAAAGCTCATTATCAACACTGAAGTAGACTATTACTTCGCATTGTCTACTAAAAGTGCGAACAGAAACATGTTCCGTACGTCTGAGCTGTTATTTCAGCATAAGGATGAATAAAGACAATTCAGCCTTCCATGCCTCACGTCTACTCGACTGCGTTGGACACAGCTGTCGACAAACTGGTCTGCAAGCTCAAAATTATCTCAAACGCTAGCATTGTTGTACACTGGCTAAACAAACTAGGTGTGCCCTTAGTGAATGTCTACTAAAAAAATAATTTGCATAAGACTCGGTTGCTCCACACTTTCAATTTGGTAGAATGCACAAGCTCCCCCAAATGTAAATGCAACATCCACATTTGGCTAAAATCAGATCTAATGTAGCAAAGCTGAGACTGCTAGCTCTACAGTGAATTCAAATCCAACGTGGTTTACCAAATTTCAGGAGCATGACAACGCCCTCCATACCAAAAAACACGCATAACTCACGTCCCTCTGACAGGTAACGATCCACGGATCCCTTGGAAACGGACTCCCAATACTACACGTGTACTCACTTGCCCATGTACTCCCCATGCAGCAAAGTGCCGCACGCGGTGCACTTGAAGCACCAGATGTGCCACTGCCTGTCGAGAGCGATGAGAGCTTGGCCCTCGGACAGCTCCTCAGAGCAGCCAGCGCACCCTGCGGACGCAGCACACCCATCAAAAAGCGAGAACAAGCCGCACTTAGAATCTCCATTTACAAGGCACAACCGTTTCCAGAGCGAGAACGATTGTGCTACGGAATTCGGAATTGTCGAGTGTCCCGTCCAACCAGACCATTGGAAGTTGCGCCCAATCAGACAATAGGAAATTATGCCCATCCAGACAATAGGAAATTCTGCCTATCCAAAGAGCGTTACAAGGCCACTACACTTGTACTATTGATACTATTGGGAAGATGCGTCTTATTCCTCTATTCTGGTACCATTGTACTAATCTATCAAAGAATTAAACCCGTACATAAGAGTTGTTACACTTAGCCAAGGCATCATTGCGGTAATATCAAGCAAACAATGATATTCTCCAGGAGGATTCACGTGAAGATGCGTCACATACAGAGTGTCCTGAAACACGTACTCGCCCTATGACTGCCCAAGTTAAATTTGAAGGAACTCCATATTTGCTCCAATAATTGATCTAATGAACAATATTAGAATAAATATAACCAAATTACACTGGTGTCGTGCAACTGAAATAAAAAAAACACTAGAAAACTAGATGATTAATGACTGGGCAGTCAAAGAGAGAGTACATTTGGGGTTAGAGGGGGATACCCTGTAATGAGTAAATATTGTACGAAACATTCAATTCCAGGGGGAAATGAAGAGTAGGTGCTAGGAAAAATTCTCCCGCCATGGAACAATCTTTTTACTCTAGCTCTCAATCCCGAGAGAGAGCTTCAACCTTGTGACCGAATTAGTTTTGCGGCGTGGCTGCACTTGGTTTTGAATGGGAAACTAGCTGCATCCATGTGAAGCGTGACCGTTTGGTCCATCTCATGGATAGGAGAATAATTTAATCTCCAATTATTAGAGCAATGTCGAATTATAGTAGCAATGTCGAATTATAGTAGCAATTTCGAATTAAATTCGTAGAGATAGTCCTCAGTTATATAAGCAATCCTCAACTGTTTCACCAATTCTCATTTATAAGGCAATCCTGATAGTTTGGTCAAATCCTCATTTATCTGGGCAGATCTTAATTTTTTCGGGTAAATCCAGATTTATAAGAACGATCGTCATTGATAGAGGCAATCCTAATTCACAGAGGTAGTTATCATTCAGAAGGGCAATCCTCATTCACAGAGGTAGTTATCATTCAGAAGGGCAATCATCATTCNATTCAGAGAGGTAATTCTTATTCACAGAGGTAGTCAACATTCAGAGAGGCAATCCTCATTCACAGGGGAAATCCTAATTCACAGAAGCAATCCTGATTTAGAAACAATCTTCATTTCCAGCAGCAATCATCATTCACAGGAGTAGCCTTCAGGTGAAATGAGAATCTCAGTTCAGATATTTAGGAGAACAATCCTAAATCATTAACTAAATATTTTTCTAAATTAGTATGTAACTTTATAAAACAGAAAAACTTTCTTCAAGAGTATAAAATATTTTGGGAGTTCTACAGCGACCATTTTAAGGCGGAGCTATCCTGGAATTCTGGAACATTTTTCTGGAATATTTCGTACAAAGAATACGTTTCAAAGATAAAACGCCGCCACAAACAAAGTCGTGTTAGCGTAGTTCTCAAGGCCTTGCTGCGTCTGGAAACAAGTCAACTGTGTCCAGTGCGCAGGGTGGAGTGGCGTATATCCCTAAATAAGAGGGAAAGTCGTTTTTGGAGCCGGAACTTTCCTTTAAACGGAGCAAAATCAATCCCACTCTGGGACTCCATCACAATAGCAGCATGCCGAGTAGAATCACACGGTAAGAAAAAGGAAAAAACCGTATTGTAACTATTCACACATTGGGTATCGACACGAAAAAAAAGAGATAAGATATAAGGCTAACTATGTACTAAACATGAACCTACAAGTAATCCACATAACCAATATCGCTGAATACATGTATTTGAAAAAGCATTCCTTTCAGAAATGCAAAGTTCTTTTCGAACGTTCATAAGGCTTAGTTTACGATTAGCAAATCTCCTACAAAACGTTTTTGGGATTCCGTCTACATCAACGGAGCGCTAAGTTATCAAATACGAAAAGTCACTCATTTAGAACAACAACCTCTAACTAAAATGAAACAACCAACTTTACGGTTAAAAACCTTAAACGTGAAGAGCGGATTCCAAACTACACAGACAAAACAAAATGCGACACTATGTACACTGGTGTTACAATATGCATAATACACACAACTCGACCCGAGGTCGACACCCAAGTTCGGCAGCCCGAGACTCACGGGGCCCAGGATGTGAGGGGGAAGGCGCGGGACTCTGTGTGTCCCGGACTGGGATTTGGAAGCAGCGGAGACAGAGGCACTCTTTGCCGGTGTAGGTGACGCGTTCCCCGGTGGGGAAGGGCTGCCTGCAACGGTCGCAGGTGAAGCATGACTGATGATAGGTCTTCCCCAAGGCAGAGACCACTTCCCCTTCGACGTACTCCCCGCAGGTGTGGCAGCGAGTGCCAAACTGCTGCTGGTAGCAAGTAGTGCAGTAGTGGTCGGGGGCGCGCGTGAAGAAGCCCCCTTGAGCCAGCGACTTGTTGCAGCCTAGGGGGAGGATGAAACGAGTTCGTGAGGGTGTAAGTGGCAGGTGTGAGGTCACGTGATACGAGTTCGTGAGGGTATAAGTGGCAGGCTTGAGGTGATACGAGTTTGTGAGGGTGTAAGTGGCAGGCTTGAGGTGATACGAGTTCGTGAGGGTGTAAGTGGCAGGTGTGAGGTCACGTGAGACGAGATAGTAAGTAGCAGATGGGAGCTCAGAGTGGGACTGACGTGTTACCACAGAAAGCGAGAGTAAATGTGACAGACATGAGGTCAACGCAGGAACTGCTACCAAAGAGTGATTTAAAAATACGAGTCAGAGATAAAGTAAGGGTATGGCCGATGAAAGTGAGGCCATATACAAACACAAGAGAGAGGAGAAAGTGAGAAAGCAAGAGACTTGATGAAAGCAAGAAACAAGGAACAAATGAGGGAACCAAGTGGAGAACATCACTGAAGGGCAAGATACAAAAATAAAAAACTCGTAACAAAAATGATGATACATACATAGGATTGATGCAAATAAATTATAAATATAATGGAATTGAAATAGCTGAAAATAGGTACAGAGAAAAATTACATTAAATTATTAGATTATCATTAGTTAGTTCACTTATCTCATTCTCAACAAGAATTAAAAATTTTTACAAAAATCAAAGATAACATTGAACGTACTTCTTAATTGGCATGAGGATAGGGTAAGATAACTAAAAGCGCGAAAGGAACGCCCAAAGTTTGAGACGTAGACAAGCCTGAGTGTGGTAGGCAAATATTGCAACTTAAAGCCCAGCAATTTCGGCAATGAGATGCTTAGAGGAGACGCAGCAGTGATCTAGCGGCGAGAGAAGCAGATTTAAGAAACACCAGGAAACCAAAAAATTGTTGAACTATAGATAAGCAATGCGAATGGGATAGAAAAACTGAAAATGAATGCACAAAATAAAAATGAAACACATTGAGGAAGATTAGAAAAATATGTAGGAGGAAGTTAGACGAAGAGAAAAAAAACTAGGATAGGGAAACAAGAGTGAAATAAAGCGTGCGAAAAAACTTAACAAATAGAAACTTAGCAAATAGAAAGTGAAACGAAAAGTACCAAACATTTGAGACAGATCCATCCATAAATTTTGAGCCGGTTTCACAACATCCTCTACAACACAAAGCATTGCTCCCGTGCAATGTACGGCGGTGGGAGGAATTCATAAATCAGAGCGGGACCGCGCGAGGGCCCAAAAGAGAGAAATGGCTCCCGACCACCAACTCTTGGAGACACTACGACGGGATGTGGACGGGGAAGTAATACAGAAAGAACACGAGGAATTAGTCAAAAAAGAAAGGTTGAACAAGACTGAAAAGAAGACTTGAACGTAGAAGCAAAATTAAGAAGAATATTTGTCATGTTTTGAAAATACAGGCCAAGTGAGAGGTGGGGGCAATACATCACCAAGTGCTCAGCAGGAACAAAAACTCAGAGAACAAAGAAGAACCGATTATCCTTTAGAGCATGTGCCGTTTGCGCACCGTGTAGGCAGGCACAGGCACGAAGAAGCAATAAATCACGCTAGGCGGAGTGGTAGCTGATAAGATTTCTTCTGCAGCGAACATTTTCAAGTGTGAAAAACACACTAATTTCTATAACATTCCTCGAATCTCATGCACGCACTAACACAATGAGTACTTAGTGAGCGAGGTAAAAAATGAGAGTTCATCTGTGCAGTATGAAAATTTAGTTTCTAGTTGGAATTCAGTTTAATTTCGAATAATCAAACCTGACTGGTAAAAGTGATGATATTGAAGATAAAAGAATTCAAATGGAACACATTTTTCTGTTAAATTGACGTTACGTTTGAAATAATTGCAAAATTATTTACAGGTATACATATTTTTAATGTTCAATTTACAAACTGCAACCGGCAGATTTAGGAGTCTAACAACATCCAAGCCTCTTTAGAAAATGCAAAAGTTATATTTTCAAACTTAAAATCTTTTAAACTATGAAATTGCCAACTTGATGAAGTGGAAATAGAATAGGCATTTTTGATCAGTAAAACAAAAAGATAAATGAGTAACTGAAGATTTGGCAACGTCGACCACTGAAATGATCATTTATGATAACACAGGAAAATCATTCCTTAAAATTGATAGTACAGTCATAACATTATGAGATTTCGTTCACAAAAAATGAACAAAAAAATAGGAGTCAAATAAAATTAAAATTATCGAAGTTTCTGGAAATTTCGACAACTCCTCTCTTGTGTTGACATTTAACTTCACGTATCTAAATATCTCAATGTTTAATTTTGATGATTAGTATGTCCAGTTAGCATGATGCCAGACGCACAACATTTCCTTGCCTGGTGTTCCAAGAGAGTTACCAAGGTTCCCTAGCTGACAAAATGTCAATAGTGCATATAATACCACCAAGATAAAAATAAGTCGAGACTGGATAGCCCCAGTAAAACCCAATGAAGTAAAATCAAAGAACCAAGTTTAAATCAAATAATTCATGTTCAGTTCAATGGCTTATATTCACCCATAAAAAAATTATATTTA
Organism: Orchestia grillus; assembly: GCA_014899125.1. Classification (NCBI taxonomy): domain Eukaryota; kingdom Metazoa; phylum Arthropoda; class Malacostraca; order Amphipoda; family Talitridae; genus Orchestia; species Orchestia grillus. Next base: position 12,510 of record VOMN01122670.1, read on the forward strand.
CTCATAAAATTGAAAAACTAGATTAGAAACAGGACAACAGTGCCCTCACATTTACAATAGCAGTAATACAAAACATGAATAATGAAAGAACAGTAAAATAATCACCTCCAAAACAAGCTGTAGTGAAAGTATTACATTTAGAAAAAATATGTAACAAAAAATTTACTTTCGTTCACAATTGTACGATGTAAATATGCCTAACCTTCACTACATGCAGCACTGAAAGTGTCACACTTAATTAAAGGAAGCAGTGTTAGTCAGCCCTCACTTATGCATTAGAAGCACTAGAAATATAAGTATTGGGAGAGTAGTAAAGAAGCACTAAAATATAAGTATAGGGAAAGCAGTAAAATTATCATTGCATAGCTCAGAAGGTGTAAAAAACTTAAAGTAATATTATGGTAGGCACTCACTTTTACAATTGAAGCACTGGACGTGGAAGTACTTCTCCTGCACGCGAAGCACCTCGCCGGAGCACTTCTTGCCGCACTTGGCGCAGAGCGTCTTGCCTGCAACACGTCAGGCGATTAGCACGACACCGGTACATTAGCACGGCACCGGTACATTAGCACGACACCGGTACATCAGCATGGCACCGGTACATTAGCACGGTACCGGTACATCAGCACGGCACCGGTACATCAGCACGGCATTGGAACATTAGCACACCAATACATAAGCACGACACCAATGAGCTAGCCAGGCCGACTACAGATCTGCCACCTCATGACAACGGTCGCAAACTTCCACAGCATCAGGACATGCGTTAGCCTATGATAACGGTCTGTGTAGAACGGCAACGATTTAACACCTATAAGCGGAGGAAATTTCTTCAGCTATTGAATACGGATGCAGATAAAGGTACAAATAAATATACATAAACTGTTTTTGAGTGGATTTCTTAAAAAATCGGATACCAATAATGAAATTTTTGAGATGCTTCATCTATTGCCCGTTACAATGTGTATCAGTATCACCAATGATAATTATTTTAATTGATGTACGGTGATGATAATAATAAAAATAATAATACATTTATAATTCATGCAAGTTTTACGCTTGTACAAAATGTCATCCCAAAAACCCGAACCTTCTCCTTAATACTTTTTCTTGTATTTCTCACATTAGTGACCATGTTAACATCAATTTTCACCATCTCTTTCCGTGCGTTGCCGAGAAATAATTATTGCATAAACTTACAAAAAAAACACAAAGTTAGCGTATTGCCTGCTTTTAAAAACGGGGTTCGAGGTTTTTGTAAGGCACCCATCCTGTTGAGCTTAGTTACAACTCCAGCCAGCACACGTCCATCCCCCACCCCCACGTCCTCCATGCACCTCCGTCTCCACACTCTCCATTCCCGCGCGGCACAGGGGGCAGATCAAGTGATTCTCTGCGAGCGTAAGTCAAGATAGCCAACAAACTAAGGTGAAAGTTAAAGCATGGCTTTAAATATTCGCAAAGGCCATAATATTTCTTTCAACTGGATGAATGGAATACACATTGGAGCTCAAAGTCGCTACTTAAAAACAATAACTACGACAAATTATGAACTCTCAAACAATAATAATAGGCATGGGCTCTTCAGCCAAACAATACTTCGAATATACACAAATAAAATTAAGGCGACAAAATTAATTTCAATGTTGAATAAACGGTCAATGAATATTTTCAATTCATTAGTTGTAATAATATGGTAAATACTGGACGGTTAGTATACCATCTTTGCTTTCAATATAAGGAACATCAATTACACGAACAGAAGTATTAAGGCGGTCAGTAACCGTACTTGCGAAATTAAACTCAATTCGTTTTGCAGTTTGCTTTTGAATTTGAAACAAATTAAATGACCGTGCAGTAAATAAAAACGTTTCTATTAAGAAAAAATTTACAAAGCGCAAGGAAACGTACCATACTCGCATTCGGTGGAAGAACGTATCCTAGCTACACCGAACAACTCGCATTCAGTAGAACCAAGTACGCGCCAAGTGAACAGAACAATCGAAAAGACCTTTATTGTGACTACACCGACCCTCCTTGCAGTAACCAACGCTACAGATACCGCAACAGGTAGGCATCCGGGACCTGCACACACACGGTCTACTGCTGTGCCCGTTTGAACCAAAAGCTATGGAGTGAGGAACAGCTGCTACCACTCATGGCCCGGTAAAGACTAGAAAATGATGCCACGTTTCAGTTAGAACATGTTGTTTAGTAGCTGGTAGTTCAAATCACACGCGGCAGCTGTTGCGATCTTGGCATGACGAGCGCGATCGGCATCTTGAGGACATCGTAACTGATAAGCACCATAATAAAAGAAAGTGCGATATGCAAGTTCAGTATGTGAACAGTTGGTAAGAAAGTATGTTAAGCTTTTGAAGGGAAGGCGTGAAGATGCGCGAGAGCATGGAAGTAAAGGCATAAAAGTGATGATAATAGTGTCCCATATTTTGGAGTTTCATGAAATGTTATAAAATAAACTTAAATATGATGTTCATTGACGTACAAACTCACATGACCTCCTCTCGTGCTAAAAAAAATTAAAGACACAACAAATTTTACCTCAGAGGTAAATGAACGGGCCCAAGTTCCCAAGATCTCTCACATAAAACCAAAAATAAACAAGCGAGTTCCTCGAACTTCACAAGCCAGAGAAAATTTATTGCTAGTAAAACAACAGTAGTCGCTCTACGGCTATTACAATAACGGCTTGGCAGTAGCAAGAAATATCGATTAATCCAGAAGTGAAACAAAAGATAGCATTGATCATGCTAAAGGTCGCTTTCACGCTACACCTGCAGCCCCAATTTACGAGAAAAAAATAAACATGAGATTGACAATCGTGATTTAGCTGAGCTTGCCCCCTACTGCAGAATGACTTTGATCGCCTTCATTACCGCTGAATGTAATAAGGATATTATCGTCTCCTCACAGAAGTAACCCCACAAAACTCAAGCTATCCCCAGCTCCAGCAGTCGTATGAGCGCCTGGTATTAACGTTGACGATTACCCCGAGCCCTCTTCAACACTTTGACTTTGACTCTCCATACAGGAAAACTTCCATGTCGACGAATATCTCCGCTGTGAATCTAAAAATTAAGGATTTTGTTTTCACAAATTTGGTAATCCTGTTAACTTTCTTCCAATTCTGAACTAGCTTATTCGATTGATGAACACAAATTAGTCGAAAACTTGAAAATTTGAACTCGTACATGATGGTGCTTTGGTTATGTTAGGTTAGAACATCACGTGTACCACACATGAACCAGTTCGGAGGCATAGTGTTACAGCCTGTAAAACGCAAACTTATTAACGGATTTTAATTTGCAGTTTATCGTCTGATACAGAAATTTTTTCTTCGTAACAAGAAGAAATAGATTGTAAAAACCGTTATTAGTTTGGCTCTTACAATGCAAAATGTAAGGAAAGGACTCAAAGCACATTTCAATAGGCAAATGCTTCCATAGAATTAACCATTTTAGTTTACCCTTCCCGAAAATACCTCTCATTTTAAATATTATTTATCCTGTATCACTAATGCCACCATACGACGGTCAGAAGCATTTTATTTCAAACAAAATTTCACCTCAAAATGCAGCTTACAATTAAAGAAGCAACGAGTTTTCGTCGTGAAATGTTACACAGAAACTGAAAGGTACAAACTGGTGAAAGAAAGATTCGAAGAAAGATTTAGAACTCAGAAAGGAACACATATGTGTTCCTTCACATTCTGTGTATGTCCTTTATTCACGTTTTTCGAGGACAAATATCTGCATTACACAAGAAAAATAAGCTAAAAGTAATTAATTATATGCAAGCATTTACTTTACGAAAAAATGATTCGACACCTCTTCTTACATTTCGTATAGTAGGAACCAAACTAATAACATATTCAAAATCTTACATTGTGGTACTACTAAAAACAAATTTCTGGCATCAAACTAAAAAAAATGAAATAGGATGAGAAGTTAGCGTATCACATGCTTTTAAAAAGAAGATTAATGTTTTTGTGGGACATTTTGCTTAGAGTACATAAACAGTACATAAGAGTACATAAACTGGATGCAAGAGATATTTGGGGACACGATGTTTTTACTGCATTACAATCTTCAATCTGAATATTACAGAAGTTTATATATTTTACATGTATTGTGGCTCCACGACGAAATGGTAAAGCTTTGCGCTCACAAATAGGTTTTATTATCGTCTGAGCAAGCGGATTTTCGCAGAACTAAGGAGCGCTTCTCTTCGAAAAGGAAGCTCAAACCTCGCATCACTCACGCGATAGTAGTTATAAGGCAGTAAAAACCGAACGATGTACTGTATGTCAACTGTGTTAAAATTAATAACTATAATAATAAATTTTGTTTGTTCTCCGAAAGTACCTTGTTTCTAAATGCTGTATCAAACTTCATACATAAATTTACAGGTCACGTTTGTCAAGTACAGTTCACCCTTGCAACATCGGATTTCGTTTCAACGAACTTCAAAACAATCAGGGCTAAAAAAAAATCCCAACTCGGTCGTTGATATCAAGAGTCCGATTCCAAAAATTATTGTTTCATCTTTTTTCAGCAAGTAAGTGGTTCAAATTTTTCAAAACATTGTGCGATGTTGCCTAAAAGACCAGCATAATAGGACCACTTCTAACCCGATTTAGGCTTTGTTGCGAGGGCCAACTGTAGTACTTCAATGAGATCAAGGCACTGCAGACTGCACGAACGTCGCAGGTCATCTAACAAGTTCGAAACAATGGCGACAGTGACGTCGTCAAGGCATTGAGCAGCATCGTCAGAGCACTTCAGGTGTCTGAGTGGGTTATCAGAAGTGGGGAGCATGAAGATAATCACCAAGAGTCCTATGAGCTAAAGAAGGATCAATTCACATATTCATCGACAAAGGAAAAAGTGTCGATTCATGTTAAGCAGTAGCTCAATTAGATGAAAAGCCTTGGATAAAACCTGGGAGGCTTTGGTATTTTCTCACGTCAAAAACACGGCCGCCACTCCATCAAGTTCAAACGACTGGACATGTGCGGGAATTGTTGAAAGAGCAACAAATGAACATCCTCAGAGAAGTATGCATAGTATCTCTGAAGGTTGTTATCGTTGAGACAATGAGCGAGATCAATGAAGGTGAACTCAGCGATTAGCGTATTAGTTTTAAGTTCCCTAACCGCATGCATGTGATTCAAAGAGCGAAGGGAGCATTTAGCATGAACTATGAAAACCGTGGAATCCAGGAACAGGTGTGTTCCCACACAGGATTCCCTACGCATAGAAACGGCAAGCTAAAAATAAAAATGAAGAAAAAAAAACAAAGATAGAGAAGAAGGTATGGAAATTGAAATGAGTAAAGCGGGCACAGAAAAAAGTCCGGAAGACCTATCCACAGCTGAGGTATCCTAACAAGGGCCTCCCATGAGGTTCCCAGTCCCCACAGCATTCGGCAGACAAGCCTAACTAACCTAACCCAATAGTTCTCATGTGCCACCTGAGGGTTGAAACCGTCGAAAAAATGCTTGAATAAAGTTATCAAAGCCTATGCGAAAACAAGTTTGCATCGTTCAAATCGTAAAATGACCAATGAGTAAGAGATGTTTTCTTGGTCGTCTCTGTTAACAATTAACCACACTTTGAAACTTTGAACTAGTAAATAACGTATGAACAAAAATTCTATTTCGAAAAAAAAACATGAATATTGTGTGAACCGGACGGCGAGAATTTCTTTTCGACGATCACAGTGGTAGTTTTACCTATGAGCAAACCTCTTTCACTCACATGTCGAAAATGCAGATCATTCCTTTCACACAAGACCCTCACAAATGTAACTCCGCAACAGAAACACATCGTCATTTTTGTAGTGCCCCATTCCAGGTGAAATTAAAACTTCTTAAATCAGTGGCCATTAAGAGCACAGCAGCGAGAGCAGACTCTGCCGCACAATAGGGAGCTCTCCATAAATTTAGGAGTCTCCCTCGTGCCGCAACCAATATTCAATATAGCGCAGAGCTCGACCTAGTCAGCAAGTCAGGGCCTCTATGAAAAATTCAAGCGGCGTCCTCATTCGAGGGACTCCCGCTGTCGAGAAATAACGCGAGCACAAATCAATAAAGCGAGCACAAAGTTCCCCCTTCGCTTGAGGGTGTCAGGTTCCCGAGCACGAGTCCATGTGGGCTGGTGTTAGGGCCGTGTGGGGGGCACAACAGCAGGCATGGTTAAGGGAGGATCGAGTGAGGAATGAAGCCGGGGAAATTGTTCCTAAAGCGTTTGCTCATACACCTATTGTAACCTATGTTTTTTATTGTGATGTCTGTCGATTACATTTCTTGCGATTAAGTACATTTTTATTTTTTGTTCAATAACACAAATACTGAGTGTCCAATAATGATGTGCTAGCTTCACTTCAAGTGGTGTAACAAAAGTCGTTAATGATAGATGAACTTCATTCAACTGTATAGAAACGAGACGAGGTTAACATGGGTTAAAAAAGTATAACTTTGAAATAAACAGCTGGTGAACGGCTTAGTTATAAGTTAATACTGTGTAAAACACAGGAAGTAAATAACACACTCTAAAGAGTCTTAATTTTTTTGGGGGAAAAACATCAGATTCCGTGGTACTCGTAGGTTTGACATCGAACGTATAGAGTAGCATCAGAAGTAGTTTCCGCGTTGATACATTTTTTTATGCGAAATGGAATAATTAAATAATTTCATTCAATAGTACATTCGCAATCTCATACTGCTATTTAGCAGATAGCCTAGGTACTGGTTTCTCTCAAGTAAAATTCAGCCGTCGACAACTGAGCTCAAGAAATGGTCGTTGCACGATTTTCTACTTCACTTACAGTTTCAACGCAGCTTGGCCACATTTCTGCAACACCCTAGCCTACAGGTGGATCCTTGATGTTACTAAGTAACAAATGAAATTGAAAATTTTGCCAGAACAAATAAATACAAATTTTGGTGTTCTTTAGAGAACTTATCACACTTCAGAAGATTTCGTAGTGAAGAAGACGATAAAAATCCCTTAGTGCAAGCGTTGGTGATTATAGTGGATCGGGGGGAAAAAATCAGTTTAAGTCCAACATTTCTTCTTGCGTGACTTTGGCTGGATGTGGTCTCGTACCATCAAGAATCACTACGTTCCTCCTGTTGACGAACGCAAGGCAGTTTCGTCGTAGACACCTATGCAAAAGTTGCAGCTGTTGACAACTAAAGTTCATATTTCGAGTCTAATCTCGGTTTAAAACATCCAGATGAATAACACAGCGGTAATCCCGCCATACCCAAAATATTATGAGTTGAATACGCACTTTTATTTGCTCTACTTGAAGACGTGATACTTCCGTTTAAATTTTTATGTTCAGTTGCGCACTGTCGATATAAGAGTTATATGAGCACGCATTTTCCAAACGGGTCATTTTTGATAAAGATCAAACACTTGAAGTTCGAAATGCGCTGTTACAGTTCGTTTTCATAGAAAGGAAGTTACCTACGACTTCACGAAATGCTAACTTAGTTGACTGAATATATCGTCCGAGAAAATTACAAAAGCCTTAGCTATGCGACGTTAAAACCTCCACAGAAAGAGAAAGATATTCTTCGCGCGTAGGAATGAAATGCCTCGTCAAAAACCAATTTTGAAATACAACGCAACATCAGCGCAAATGTTAGCGTTCAATGATCAGTTGCAACATATTTATCATACAAACCTGCGTTAGATGATATACAAATTCTAATGTCTTTACTCTGAGGTATTCCAGAAATGCATCAAAACGGCTTGTCCCTTCCAAATGATTAGCGACGTTGTAGACGAACCACTCCTCTCAAAATGAGCTCTTGCAGGAGAGATGCAGCCAATAGCTTGCCATTCAAGACGAACATGAATGGAGCACTGCAGGTCTGGTTGCATGAATCTCGATGAATGAAGGCGGAGAATCATGGTAATTTGACAAGATTTCGGAGTCTCCATAGCCTTAGCCTCAGCCCGCAACATCATTCCCTCGTGATTGCACCCACTTGCCTCTGATCAACTAGCGCTCATGCCGCACGTGTTCACCGTTGCAACCACAAGTCCCTCTCATCTTAACTATATTGCATCTATTGCATCACCGATAATAGGACGCTACATATATAGAGATGGTTGAAAAACTAATCAGGCGTTAATGGAATCAGTGCAATTAATTCAATGGGATTTATGTATTTTATTTAATCATCTTAATTTGACTTCATTCATGATTGAACAGAACAAAGAAATTAGTCACTTAAATAACTGAATCGAGGTTACACAATTCCTTTGATATTTCAGAGGTAAATGAGAATATCCTAATACCTAAATTTACTAGAATGACCTATAAGCATTCAAGGACACATTTAACACGAATACTTCCCAAAATACGCAAAAAGTCAGATTCAGAATGATATTTTGGAACAAACACTGCAGAAATAAACACAAAAACGTCAACTAAAAAATCAATCCATAAAGCTAGACGGAGATTCACATCCAAAACTAAAAGTTGAAAGGAATAAAACAACAGATTTAAAGAGGTGGTCAACGATCGCGAGTGAGGGTACGGCAGCGCAGTAAGCTACAGCGGCTGTTCCAGCGACAGTCGGGAGCGATCGTGGGAGATCACAGGCACCGCACGCCGACTGCTGGAGAGGGAGGCGACGGCACTGCTGAGGTGACAACGGTGGCACTTCTCACTGTTGGTGCTAATGGCACTCGAGCGTGGTGCTAATGGCACTCGA
>VOMN01122676.1:0-36288 GCA_014899125.1 Orchestia grillus
GGCAGTACCCGTATGATATTGGCAGTACCCGTTTGAGATGATGCAGCAGTACCCGTATGATATTGACAGTACCCGTATGAGATGATGCAGCAGTACCCGTATGATATTCAGCGCGTCCGTTCTTTGACTCGGCAGAATCACGCGTCCTAAATCTAGATACTCGTTTTGAATATGCAAGTGATTTTATGAAAGCTGCCTAAAACTATACTGTCCAAAATCCATGCGCTACCTATTTGAAAAGCTTTTTTATTTCAGTCGTAAACAGTCATTCAAATTAATTTTCAATCTAATCTTTTCATTTTATTAATTAGTGCGCAAAAGCTGATCAGCATGCTGGTGCTACGTATTCATTTTAATTCCAAAGAAACTATAAAATGTCAAAACGATATTTCTCGCTGAAATAACATTGAACTTTGTTACCACAATTAGTGAAACATCGTCCAAAAGCGATATCAGAATTGGGTTGCTGAAAAGCTCTCTTCAAACTTTTTTTTAGCTGAAAAACTGGCAAAATTGGGAGCTAAAATCATTCTGCCTTTTTACTCCATAAGAAAATGTTAGGATGCAAACTCTGTAAATCTTCACCCACCCCTGTGAGCGACAGGTTATTTCTTTGTGTTTTTTGTAGAATTACTTATTTTGCAGTCAGCATCAATAAACGCAGGCCTGATGTCTCACATATTCTACAGACTTCCGCAACAAAATTCAGTTTAATGTCAAGGAGGCCGACATGGCTGCGGTTTTGATGTATTGAATTTTGATGATTTATTCTTTCCAAATAGGAAAAATTCGAACAGGTTATCTGAGCAGAACATCTTCTTCTGTATTCGGAAAAAAGTACAGTTATGAAGCACCAAATAGAAGAAAAATGTGTTTTATCTTTCTGCGAGTCGAATATCATTTGCTTGCATATTCCTGGGCTTCTTACACTCATGTCCACCGTAGGTCACATTCTAGAGCGATCAGAAACAGAACTGGTGGCTATAGGCCCAATATTTTAGTGCCTCTGAGATTGGAGCAGAACAATTGGTAATTGGCAGGCTTGGAGACCGGCCATGCGCTTCCCCTCCAAATTAGAGAAAACAAACTCAAGTCTTGGGTACCTAACATTCTTTGGTGCTGTGGTTAGAGCAGGCCTGCCTCCTGAGGAACTTGCTTCAATTAACATAACAAACAGGTGGGGCTGAGTCAAGTTTCTATGCGATGCAACCCTTCACAAATTCTAGGCTATTAAGTCACTAATGATCTCGGACGCCTCACCCACGATCCCCTGCGCATCGCCCAGAGGATGTGATAACTTCGCGGATATTTCTTTTACAGATTTAATTTGTCGAATGGTGTTAGATTTTACTGAGTAATCAGTCGGCTGAAATGTACCTTAAGCAAACGAGTGATCATGGAGCACAAAGAGAATTAAAAAAAAGGCAACCTAAATTCATTAACCAAGCGTCCTCGTTTAAGGACAGTTGAAATAAAAAGTTTAAATATGATTTATGATATTAGGTATAATAATTATAGGTACGCTATCTCATTTAGGATATTCTGATTAATAATTGTTGGGATCTACAATGCACACAAAACAATTTTAAATGCATATGATTATAGAAACCCTAATCCACCGAAGTCACCAAATAGTCTTGGACTAAAACGGGATAATAAGGAGGCCTGAAGCCTTGGTTCATCGTGCCTGTAATGTCAAGGGAATTGTGACTGCATGTAGATAGTTCGGCCTGTACCTTCCCACCCCTCTCAAGACAGCAAAAAAAGATTCTTTCGCAGTTTTTTCTAGCGCATCACCGCTCCAACATGCACTTCAAGTCAAAGTATTTTCCTGCCTCTGCTCATAGAGAACGAGTGAAGTCGACAACAGGCCCAAAAACGGTGGGTCAAATTCCTGCACATTGTTCCAGGGCACCCTGGAGAATACCAGCTAGGGAGCAGCTTCAGTCCTACGCCTCACAAATCAAAATGCGGCTCATCTCCCGTCCTTGTTTTGAAACCAAAAAAAGAGCTTTCGTATTTTCAGATTTTTTTGGTTTGATTCTGGCTCGAACTAAGGTTTTCCGTCCAAGGAAGGCTAGCTCCATCGTTCTGGGTGATTTTGTCGACATTGCCGGCGTGGAGTTCTCGAAATAACGTCCGGAACTGTTCCATGGTGACACGAATTCTGCTGAATCATTGTGCTCTGTTTGAGTTCATTCATTTTGTGTAATCTTTGAGCTATGCTTCTTAATTATTCGGTTAAAATTCTACAGGAAAAAAGTTTAGTTTTAATCAGTTTAAACTTTTAACTCACCCTCTCTTAATTTGTTTTAACAAATTCGAGGCTTACAGAAATATTTCTCGTTTTTTATTTTATTATTTTAGAGCTCTGCTCGGGTACGGTGTAGAAATAATTTATAATAAGAACAGCATTGAGACATCGCATGTAGTCAAATTTCCCTATCTAAAATAGAGCTCTTGCTCTGATTTACACAAATAGTCAACAACAAAAAAAGCATGGCTATTACAGAGGATGCATGGAAATACAACAGATCGTAAGTACAGGCCAGAAGTTTGTACATGTAGTACGCACCTCATTGAGCTTGTATCTTGGATACTCTAAATAAAAGGAAAATTTACGCTACTGAAGCTGATCAGACGTCCCAGTACTGTCTATGCGGTCGCTCTTTGCAGCTAAAGTGCCAATTTCCTAAAACATTGAACAGTATATTAAATATTGAACAGTATATTAAATATTGAACAGTATATTAAATATTGAACAGTATATTGATCATTAGTTTACACACGTGGACAAAAATGACCGGATTCACCATAGTTTATTTTTGAAATAAATGTATTTTTTTCCGTGACGCAGTTCCTCAGCGGCGTCCTTAGAAGTCACCAAGTCGTAAACGAACTGTGTTAACAAAAATACTGTCATAAAGTATTCTAATAAATAAAAGATTTCGCCTCCTTCAGATTTCATTGATTCACGATACGATATTCAGTATCCTATCTACGACACTGCCGCATATCATCGCCACTTGTAGTAATGTGCTCTATGGTGGCACGTGCTAATTGCTGCTGAGAAAAAACAAAAATAATTCATATAAAGTAAGTCCGCTAAAAAAGCATCTCTTCGTTGCTAAGATACAAAATTAGTATTATCTTAACCAAAATACTTATTTAGTATCTTCGCAACCCCAGGTATGATGACTACATTTCCCGTGAACACCACACTTGAGTGACAATTTATTGTAGGGAGTAAACTTGAAACACTTTTTCGGCACCGGATCACTAAGTCACCCACACCCTCACTCGGTTTTACTACTGCAATACTGAGCTGACGAATGAAAGTAGTTATATACACTCAGGTGAGTCAAAATTTCTTTGTGTATAATTAAGGCATGCGGCTGTAGTGGTCTCCGCCTTGTTTCGTTTTTGCTGATATTGCTTTTGCCTTGCAGTTATAATCTGAGAAATCTGAAGGATTTTTGCATACGCAAGGTTACCTTTATTTGCAGTTCCTCACATCACTTTCTTTTTGTTGAGTGAATTTGTGTAGGGGCAAGAATAGAACTGACATTAAAATGTGAAGAACAGCATAGAGCAGCTTCAGAAACCAAGAGGTTACGGCGGGGTTGAGTGAAACTTTTCATACCTCATCAGCTTTACGTAATAAATAAAAAATATGATGGCAAGATTGACTATACCCCACAAATGTATTTAATATCCAATTTTTTTACTATATGGTGAAAAAATATGGGAAATTTATAGAACGACTTAACAATAAGATAACGACAAGAAACACTTCCGATGTTGTTTGAAGATTTTTTCCAAGAGAGAATGTGGTAGAACAATGCACTCTCTTCAGCTCAACATACTGACCAAGTATTGATCATAAATATTTATCCACCAAAGTATGATCTTGCACAATCATCCACAATTTGCACAGAAACAAGCAATGCACAAAAATTGCGCCTGTGTCGAACTCACGGCATAATATTCGATTTCTTCGAAGGTTCGAAATCCAGACACATTTCAAGCGTGCAGCGGTAGGTGCACTTCAGTTTCTACTCTTACCTAGCTGGTTCTCATTCTCAATCCTTATGTACTTCGTCTCTACGCCAACTCAATACCTTGATTTCCCTTTCAGTTTTGTTGCCATTGCAGGAACAGATATGTACAGTATTGGATGAATCTCAGTATTGGATATATTCAGCATTGGTTGATTGAGAAAGGTATGCTTAGTAGTCGATAAATCTCAATATGGGATATACTCAGCATTGAATGCATCTCGAACGATTTGTAGCAAACTTTACACTAAATTTGATTTGAAAACAGGAACTTGAGGTACGAAAAAATGCTGCAAGTTGTCAACTCCTTTCGAATAATAAATCCGCCATGGCATGTGCTTCGCGAAATTAAAATTCCTCCAGAATGCATTTAATAAAATTAATAACCACGTATCAAAATTTAAAATTACTATTGAGCTGTTAACAGAACCCCTACGGCTCATTTACTACATGGTTCATATAAAAAGAGCACTTTTCAAACCATGAACAATCGTTAGCGGCAATTGGAAGTGCTTTCCATCGCCTTCCTTATCCTGGCGAACCACAGACGCGGGCGCCACGGACGACTCGGCCGCGGCCGCAAACGAGGCGGGTTCTCATGTCTGGTTCATGTCCATGAGACGTGTGGTTCATGTCCATGAGACGTGTGGTTCATGCAGCTTTTGCCATTGTCTACATCGACGGTGCGTCGACGGGGGGCAAGCGGCCTCTGCTCTCAAATAGGCGACGTTTACTTATTCCGTCGCTTAGGTTGCGGTGCCTGCGGTCGCCAGCTCATTGTTACGCTGGCTAGTTAGGGAAATGCCCACAAAGAACGAGCAGCGCTCAAAACCAACAAACTCCGGAGCCGCATTTGTTAGTTTTTGCGCGATTTAAGTCGAGGGTACGATTGTAGACGCATTCTGTTATATGCCTTTGTCCTAACATTTTTTCGGAAACCTCATCCTATTGTTTCGAATGATTTGCCTGCCTTCCGTAATGTAATTTTTTTACCGAATCGTAGAGTGTAGTTTCGCCTCATTAAATGAACATGTGTTCATTTAAATCATCCCGCTTTACACTGATATTGCTAAACATCTAGTTGTGAGCTCTATGAACTCGATTATGAGTAATGAATAAATCAGATTCCAAGTATTCTTGTGTTCATATTCATCCCACCGGATTTCATTTCGACACTTTCCTAACAGAGTTCTTCAGCAGTACCTGGTTGTACAAAACCGAACTCGGCTTTTGTCTCTCCGTTATCTGGTCCCATCTTTGAGTTTTGCCAATCGTGCGAGACAAGCGTCCGTTTGAGCGATCGTCGTCATTGGCGTTTTTTGGCGGGTCATTCATTGGTGGCGGCAGAGGCGCTCAGATGCAGCGCCAAGTGCCCCGATGGGCAGATAAGGCAGAGCTCCAAGCCTCCGCACAGCCTGCTTGCTATCGAGTGTCACTCATTTTTCAAGGGATTTTTCAGAGCTTGTGGGCCTGATTTTAAGGTATCTTAATAGGACAAAACTACGGGCTGTCTCTGTTCGACCAATTTCTCTTCGTGGCAGACCCAACCTCAGCGCTCTGATCGCTCCGATTTACCTATGAGCTTAAATTCTTCAACGCAAAGTTTCAGAAGTTTCGGAGATGTAATCTGAGTATATGATGTTCCTGCTTAGTTGGCACTGCTAATAAAATTTCTGCGGGAAATATCTTGAAAAATTAAGCACGATGAAATTTCTTAGGATAAAGTAATACTTCTCATTTTCAGGGTTCACTTTTTCTTACGTGAACTCATCAGCGGGTGTGCTGCTCTACCTAAACTATATGTGGTTTTAGTGACCAGAATTAGTGTGGCTAAGGATTCAGCAATTATTCCACTCATATACATCTTGGATGCATGGGAGTGGATACATGTCACAAACTTCTTACTAGCACAAATGAGGGAAGAATATTCGGCTTAGTTAGAATAGCTTTGACTTTTAAATTGTGATTTAATTTTTATAGTCATCTCACGTGACGAAAATTGAACATTTTGAAGATAGCTGTTTTAGCATGAGAACTATACTTTTGATGACTATAGAACATGAATTTAGGAATTCGTGTTCTATATTTCATTAACACCTATTTTAGATTTTATGAACAGAATATGAACAATACAGAAAATTAACAGAACAGAAAATGAGCAGTACAGAGCAGAAAACGAAAGGCAGAATTAACAAAAAATAAACAGAACAGAGCAAGAAATGCATAGATGAATGAATCATGAATAAACAGAGCAGAACAGAAAATGAACAGAAAAATGAAGAAAAAATTAACAGAACAGAGATGAGCAGAATAGCAATGAACAGTTATAAACAGGAAATTAAAAATAAACAGAGATAAAAAAATATAGGAAGGAAATAAGCAAATCAGAACAGAAAATGAACAGATCAATGAACAGAAAATTAACAGAATAAAAATGAACAGGTATTTCTCCTTCTACCTAGATGAATTCATTTCCCCTCACCCTATTCTCGTTCAGAGTTTCTGAGTTTCACAAAATCTGTTGTTGAGGTGAAGAAATATTTAGATTATTCCGTGTCTGCTGAGTGAACAGATAGTGCTGCAGTACGCTCCGCTTGATTTTGCAAATATGTTTTATTAAACGTAACATTTAGATAACTTTTGTAGGTTCTTCAGATTTAGCATAATATTACATTTCGACTTTAGTATCGTATAAAGAATAATTCACTCGAAAGATGTTGTATGTTCTGTGAAATAATCGTACTCTTAATTGTCATGTTCTTTGAAGTTTGTGAAATTTTTTGACTTCACGTCTACAGTTACATTACGCAAAGTCATTATCAATACTAAAAATGGTCGAGAGATTTTGTCTCACTGAAGACGATCGTGATAAGATTTCTTACACGCTTGGAACTTCTCAGGCAACGATAGAAATATCCAAACAGTTACGTCGTAGTCACCGTACTCTCAAATCATTTGAATTTTCTGGTAAAACACGCAGAAAGAGACACCAGAAAGAGCACTTTTACGAAACTTATCTGCAAATGACGTGAAGTACAGGTAAAAACCTTGAAAACTTCTCATTCTACTAGAAAAAAAAAAAATTTAAAGGGGCTGTAGCGCTAAAAGTTGGCAAAACCACAAGGTGTAGGGTTCTCAATACCCTTATGTAAGTTAGGAGTCCCATTAAAAGGATTCCATTGAGTGAGGATAACAGGACCAAAAGGGTTGAATGGACAGAGAATTACATGAAGATCAATTTCAGCAAGGTAATTTACGCTGATGAGTCCCACGCAACGCTCGATGGACCTGATAGAGGTTGTCATCTTGTTGGCTGTTGAAATATCGTCCAGCCGGAGTACGCATTTGTGGACTTCAAAACGGTGGGGTAGTAATGTTTTCGGGGTCACCAAGGAAATAAGTTAATCGGTCCCTACAGAGTACCAAAAAGATTGAAACCAATTTCAAATTGACATTGTAAGTTTTTGGAGGACACCTTTCTTCCCAGGCTTAATGAAAAAACAATTACGAAAAGGACTTCGATACTTCAACAATATGTTGTACCTTCACACAAATCAAAGCACTCAAGCAAATAGCTGTTAGACAGTGGGCACAAAGGGCACAATTTAATTTTGCGGCCTCCAAACAGTGCCAACAGTGCCAATTTAGATCCCATCGAAAATTATAATCCATGGTCAAGAGGAGGATTTGCACTGATTGCAAGCATTACTCGAGCTTGGAATTGAAAGTGCTCGTCTATCAATAAAACATCTGAGATGACACAATAAACAACAGTAGTTGACAGATGTCTCATTAGGGTATTGAAGAAAGGAAACCGTGTTTACTCATAGCTTGCATTAAGCGTTTTATTTGTTTCATCATTCGACTTTACTTTGCCATACTCAGTAATTGAGTACAGAAATATGTAATTTCATCAGTAAAATATAGAATCAAAATGTTGTTCTCATTTTTTCTGTTCCTTTGCATAGTCAAAGTTAACAGTATATTAGGACATGTATGCATAGATCATTAAAAATAGTAAATCTTGTTTTAATTATTATTTAGTCGAGAATAACAATTCCAAAATAGGATGAACAATTCTGAAACTCACAATTTTTTCTAGAAATCATATACACTATATACATATGTACAACAAAATATTACTTAAAAATTACACTGAATCACCAAGCAGAACGTACAGTAGTTAACTGTCATCAACGTCGGGACTGACACAGTCTAGGAAGGGACTGACTGTGCAGTCCCTTCACTTCTGATTTGACTCTAGAATTGAAAGAAAAGTTAAAATTCGATGCCCATATTTGGGTGTCTGCCGACACTGTCTTCAGACTTTGACTGATCGTCTTGAAGGCCCCTTCACTTTGTTATCCGAAGCCACAATGGTGAGCGTGTCGGCCATCGAAGAGCTCTTGAGGCAGCGGCGGCACGGCCTCTTTTTTCCCTCAGTGCTGCCTCTCGTGTGAGGGCCGTGGCCATCGACCGCTGCCCTCGGACACTCAGGCTCGCGGGTGAAAAGAAGGAGAAATCGATTCAAAGTTCACCGTAACTCGACTAATGAAGCGCCTTTATTGAATGAAGCTCCTCAATGCTACTACTGGTAATACATAAAACTTTGACTTTTATTGCTAATGTTGAATGTTAATAAGTATTGCTAAATGCTAAATAAGTTAAAAGGCTTAAAACGACTGCCTATGAATTGATATCGTATGAAGAAAAAGTGTATGAATCGAGTGGCCGCAAGAATTAACTGCTTTGGTTTGAAGGAGGAAATTGTCAAAAAAGAGATAATTAGCGTAGTTACACTGAATCTCATTTGAAAATTTATTCATAACATTTAATCAAACCTATAATAAATTCATAGCATTGAATCTCCCTCAAGAAAATTCCTTCATGACGTTCACTTAATTCAGCAATGAATTGCTTTCATGAAAGCATTTCGAAGACGGCAAGACCGCGAATTATTCATGAGTTCACTTTTTCACCTTTTCCTGTGACACATTAGCAACCAAATGAAAAATAATTCATCCAACTACACAAACTTGAAGTAAGAGTACAACCAAAGTGAACTGATGTTCGAAATTGAAGGTTTATGCATTACATGCTAAAGGTGGACCCAGAGACAGTTAGGCATATAGGCAGCCTTTGTTTTTACGATGAGTTCGTCCGATTTGGAATACGATTTTGCCATGTAAAGTTTTGTTCCTATGTGCAGTAGCCAAGAAGTCCCTCAGTAATATCTGCAATAATGCGCAACATGCTATACGATATTTTTCGTACATGTAATGAACTATGACTTGAACGGTACAAAATAATTTCAATACCAGCTATGATGTAACAGTGGCATGAAGTGAAAATTTCCCCCGGTCCAGAATAACTTGAATCCCTGCCTTAAAATTTTTGGGTGTAGTAACATTTTATGACATTAAGTGCTGGGCTTCATCAATTCTTGCAATGTTGTCCGTTGTACTGTACATGCTTCACATCAATATCTTGTTTGCTTCAGATTGTCTCAATGCGTTAAATTTATGCGATTTTGCCGCTGAGACTGCGGAAAAAGGTTAGCGTTCATCTATAATCTTCAATGTTTAAAATTCACAGTAAATCATCAAGTCTCATTAAGGTTTCATATAAATTGGACTGTACCACCATCTACCACAAGCCTCGAGTGCAACATGCATGACTACTATTGCTTTAGGTTTTGTCCTTCTGACGAGTCTTACTTACATTATTCAGTGTTTGTTACCGGTGACTTCAGCCACTTAATTCACTCATACACATAGGACTTTACAAAACATCAAACAAACAATCACTATTCTGTTGCAAAATAAAAAAAATAAATCCTAACTGACGGATTTTTTTCAGTTGTAACTGATTTCTTCATCCCAACATTTATAGAGAAAACGAGCGTGACTCGGTTCCCATGAGCACACCTACAAGTGATGCCGTGCAACTAGCATCCACTCCTGTCACTCTCGCACCTAATAGCACACCTACAAGTGATGCCATGCAACTAGCATCCACTCCTGTCACTCTCGCACCTGATAGCACACCTACACGTGATGCCATGCAACTAGCATCCACTCCTGTCACTCTCGCACCTGATAGCGACCGGCGGAGGCCGTCCGTTTTTAGGACATGGGTGACGTGGATAACTTTTGACGCCGTTAATGACCTATCGACCAATGGAGACTGCGAGAGGCAAGCCGGCGTGTTCTCAATGAGCCCCGTTGTTGCATTGTGTTAAAAGTAATAGTATTGAGGCACCTGCCGTATTGTTGGCGCGGTCTCGTGCTGCACAACGGCCGCCATAGAAAAGGCCCTCGAAAAAAGCGCCTCAATGAAGAGTCCTGCAGCCACGGCCAGGAGAGATTGCGCACTTCTGCGCTCTCTGACTTTTGTTCACGCAAATGAATCATTGTCAGCGGCTGTGAGGAATGAAAGTCTTGCCAAATCAAAGGAAATTTCGTTTTGGCAGTTCTTTCTGTCGCTGGAATAGCATTTGCATCTTCTAAGGCATTTGTAAATATTTGAATCTACTTTGGATCGAATTCTATCATTGAATGAATGCAAATGTGACACTTGAAGGAGAAAAGCTTTCGTCAGTTTAACGCGAACATCGTCGCCCTGGTTTGTATTAAAAGGGTTACAAAAAGTGCAAGAAATTTATGTTTGACAGTCCGAGTTTTGGGTCGCGTCTGCGACGGCTAGTTTTATTCATGTTCGAAAAATGAAATATATGTGAAGCTAGTTTTTCAAATGAAATTCAATTTCATGTATTCACAAAGCATCATAGCATAAATAATCACATGGGAAACAACATCAAGTGGCGCTTCAATTAGATGCAGATATCTACGGCACGTAATGAAAAGGAAAAAAAATTATGTATCCTAGTTAAAAATACATCAGCTTATAGAAGAATATGATAGCCCTGACATTTTATTTCTTCGTTTCCGTAATTTTAGGTTACGGATCCTGTTTGGGAACGATTGTAAAATTGCTGCCCTTTCAATGTAGGTTGAATGCGATTGGCAAAGACTCTCATGAAAAAGAAGGTTTTTAGTTGCCTCATTTCTAGAACGTAAATGTTAACGGTTCTGCTAAAAAAAGAAATTTTAGTATGAGTCAAGTGTTGTAGGAACACTGTGGTTCACCAGACGATAGTTCTCGTTGACCGTAATAAGTGAGGAAGGATTCAACGGTTTCCAGTGCCTGAAAGTCCCTCAAAAGTCGTCTACTTTTATTATACAAATTAATATCTGAAATCTGAAGAAATGATATCATCTTTGGTTACTTTTTAAGACGGTACCTGAAGAGACTGGAAGGCGACCCTTTCAAGAGGCGCGTTAACACCTCGTTGCTCGACCTCGTAGCACAAAAGCTACCCTTAGAAGAGATAAAAAGCAGCCCGGACCGATCAGGTGATGAAAGGCCTCCACAAAGCCCCGAATGACTTGTGGATATTGGCATCAAACCTCGGAGGGACACCTCCAGTCAACAATAAACTAGTTAATGAACACTCACTGAATATGGTGCCTCCGATGCAGATCATGGTGCTACCACGCAACTTTTGGACGATCTCTTTTTCATTATAAGTTCTCCACATTTTTAAAGGACTCTTATGAAATGTTGATGAGCGTCTTCAATGGATGACGTTTCGATTAAAATTTTGCTCCTTAGGAGAATAACTCATGAGGAAATTAATACGAGTACAGAAGAGAGTCTCGGGTATACCGTACTGCTGACAAGGATTCGATACACCCGTTTCTATCAGCCACTTGAATTTTGTGTTAGATTTTCAGGAGAGTGAAAATTACAAACGAAATTACCTCCTGAAAATTCAATCAGTTAGACCGCTGCAGTGGAATAATGTTCTTTTTGTAATAGTTTCGTACGCTTCGACTAAAAATTCTATTATGGCAACGCACTGCAACAAATCAGATACGCTGAGCCGTAAAAAATTAGTGAACATATCTGATGAAGTGATATAAAAAGACTAAAAACAATGAACCACGCTTCTCATTTACTTATTGTAAAACAGCGTGACTTAAAAAACTCAGTCACCAAGTTCAGAGAAGTGATACGACATTTTGTTTTAATTTACTAGGAAATACAAACAGCACACGCTCAGATGCTGCTAATTTTGTTGCAGCTGCTCTGAGAATTCGCTTTCGGGAGTTTGTTATTTTCATCCAATTGAGGAACTCACTTTCCTCTAAATGAATGCTATCATAATTACCTCAATTGACGCTCTGTCGTTTTTGCCCATGTGACTCAAGGAAAAGTGATTCCTCTTGCTTCAGGTGTGAGCCGCTACGAGGAAATGCACAGTCTCCTCATTTCATGCATGAAAGTGTCAGGCATGCGCATCAGCTTTATAGCTCTTACTTGCGCGCGAGACTGACATGATTCTCCGGGCGCTGGAGAATGTGGCTCCGATAGCCTCACGTTCCTCACCCGCAGCATAACTTCTGCTGATGACAGTTGCCTGGCCACGCCGCATTCTCGGCCTCAGACTGAAGGACTCATGAGAACTGGACTCGCACTACATAGTTGCGACGATTATCGCTGATATCGCGAGTATTAGTATAAATGAGGTTACCTTCAGTATGAGGTTACCTAGAAACGTTAGCGTGCGTGCTGTTGTCGAAATTACGATGAATGATATTCTTAATTTTTTATATTAATTATTACTCTTTTCTTGAAAATTTTTATAATAATTATTAGAAATGACTAGTACCCATTATTGATGAAAGTTATTGGTGACATGAACATTATAAGTATGTTCAAATAACTTTTACTTACATTGGCAATTTTCTAACTAATACGCCAATGAAGTTCAATTCACATCAAATAGGGTACAGAAACTCGTGTCAAAATGAACGTAATTGAGTGTTTAATGTAATCGCGAGTTTGTTTGCAATTATTGAGGCGTGAACAAGGCAGAAAAACTTTAATAGGTAGGATTTGTGGAGTATTTTCATGCTAAAATTTTGACGGTACGGTTCAATTTTGGTGCCTGGAAATGCTATTTACTTTTCAAAAGTTCACGAGATAAAAAACTGACGAATAGCGCAAGGCAACGACTTGGAGGATGGTGTTTTCTAAACCATAAGCTTGAAAATTGTTCGAACAGATCAAGGAAGCCGAGCTGGGCGCGGCGTTGTTATTAACTCACGGGTAGTGCTTGCATGACGCCCTACTTCAATTATTATGCATCAAACTTAACAAGAATCATTGAATAATACTAGAGCACTACTGATCATATAAAACATTACTTATAACTAGAAAAACACCTAGTTTTTAAGAATAA
Organism: Orchestia grillus; assembly: GCA_014899125.1. NCBI lineage: Eukaryota > Metazoa > Arthropoda > Malacostraca > Amphipoda > Talitridae > Orchestia > Orchestia grillus. The sequence goes on from VOMN01122676.1 coordinate 13,366, forward strand.
CATATACGAGGCTGACCACTACGAGTTTTCTACTCGTTATATTATATTTACTTATTTATTTTTCATATGTTTATATTTTTGTCTCAAATTTGTATATGTGTGCCAAGAACTCATTTCGGAGGACGGCCAGAACGACCAGCATGAAAAACTTTGAAATTTGTCCAGTGGTCGCTGCAGCATCTAATTAATCGCTGCCCTGAGGTGTACTTCAAAATCGGTTGTATGAATTGGCCAACCCCCATCGAGTGATTTCTTCATCTGGATTTACATTTTAGCTTTCTTGGACGTAAACCAACTATTTATATTCTCAAAGTTTGCTCCCAACTTCTACGTCCGTGAACATAGAAGATGAAAGTGAGCTCTCAGGAGAAGTGATATACTGTGAAATACGGTCGAAACTGTCATTCACAACTGTTTCTGCAATGAAATACTATTCCAAATACTGTTAGATGAATGCGAACTTCACATTGGCCTTGGATGAAATGGCATGAATGACTGACGTATGCACAGTACTTTTTTGTTAAGTTGGAGTGAAGTCAGTTATTTCTTCGGAAACTGCAAAAATCAACCACGGAGCAGGATTTTAAAGTGTTTGAATAGTTTGAAATTCTTCCAGTAACACATCTACTAAATACTTCACAAAAGAGGACATTGAAATTCCGTCTCTCAATCTCTGCCAACGGGTGTTAGCCTTCATAAGTCGAGCGTCCTTGGTACGGTGGCTCTGAAAAATAACGCTGCCAAGGTGAGCATGTAGTTTCGTGTCACGGCTTCAGTACTGCGGTCATAATTTTCCCTCACAATGCGCTTTGACATTTCTCGGTCCTCGATACTTATCTGATGAATACGAACTTCATCTTTACATACGTATATTAACTACCACATATGTGCAACAACTAGTCACTGCCTCTGTCATTCCGAGTCTGGGTCGGCGGAACGCAGGACCATCAGGCATGGAAAAATGGAGCCTTGGAAAGCAGAATGGAGCACTCGATGGAGGCATGGGAAGCAGGATGGAGCACTCGATGGAGGCATGGGAAGCAGGATGGAGCACTCGATGGAGGCATGGGAAGCAGGATGGAGCACTCGATGGAGGCATGGGAAGCAGGATGGAGCACTCGATGGAGGCATGGGAAGCAGGATGGAGCACTCGATGGAGGCATGGGAAGCAGGATGGAGCACTCGATGGAGGCATGGGAAGCAGGATGGAGCACTCGATGGAGGCATGGGAAGCAGGATGGAGCACTCGATGGAGGCATGGGAAGCAGGATGGAGCACTCGATGGAGGCATGGGAAGCAGGATGGAGCACTCGATGGAGGCATGGGAAGCAGGATGGAGCACTCGATGGAGGCATGGGAAGCAGGATGGAGCACTCGATGGAGGCATGGGAAGCAGGATGGAGCACTCGATGGAGGCATGGGAAGCAGGATGGAGCACTCGATGGAGGCATGGGAAGCAGGATGGAGCACTCGATGGAGGCATGGGAAGCAGGATGGAGCACTCGATGGAGGCATGGGAAGCAGGATGGAGCACTCGATGTAGGCATGGAAAGCAGGATGGAGCACTCGATGGAGGCATGGGAAGCAGGATGGAGCACTCGATGTAGGCATGTAAAGCAGGATGGAGCACTCGATGTAGGCATGTAAAGCAGGATTCAGAAGTGACGGTGGAGTCGCTTCCTAAATTAAAGAACGATTTTTATCGAATGTTGCAGCAGCGAAATCAGTAGTATATGGCAGAGGCTGCGCAGCAAAGAGGTTCCACGATCGTCTGGTGTACCTCGCTAAAAGCTCAGATTTTATAACGGTGAGTTCGGTACTCTAGGGCGGCGCAATGCTGTGGTGAGTTCTGAAGGTGTTAGATAAGCCGCTTGCTCGGGTGTTCCTTTACCTGCAGTGCAAGCTGTCATCTCTCGACTGGCGTCAAGGTTGATGGAGTTACACAAAGTTTGAAAAATAGCAAACAAAATTCATACTGCGAGGAAATTCCAAATACACAATATGGCTATTTGACTTTAAATTCCGTTTTACAGCGAAATAATGTCATTGAAACCAAATAGATCTGAGTAAAATACTAGAAATCTTAACCCCGCAAGCTGCTTGGAACATATTAGCCTAAAGTAGTCTATTACGCTAGCGTAGCCACTTGCCTCTGTGAAAAAAAGTTCAATACCGTGAAAAAAGCTAACGGTAGCGTAAGCGAGTGTAATTGAGTACAAATATGAATTTTCGGGAGCAGTTTTACGTTTTGTGACCGCTATTCTAAAATCGAATTCGCATTCGAATTTTAAATCGTGGGACATGTTTTCCCCAGATTTAATAGAATAAGATGTAAAAACAAGCGCTGAATTAAAGACAAAAATGAGCTGTTCCATGGACTACACAGCACATAAGCTCACACCATGCGTTCAACTGTTCATCGACAGACTGTAATTCCAAACACGCTGCCACTGAGCACCAGCAGCACACGAGGGGAGTTTGCGAGTGTGTTATAGTGAAGCACGTCAACCACGGAGTTGCATTGTTACGTCACTTGGATGTCGTGAAAGATGCACACGACCAACTAGGTAACTGGCTCATATTATCTGACGATTCTCATCGAGATCTAGATCTACGTGAGCGTTTGTAAAAATTAAAATGAGCCGTTGCTGCGCCGTTGTCTTCTCGGTCATTTGAGCGCTAGGGCTCACATGTTGCTGGCAGCCTGCCGTACTTTATACAAACGTTTAATAAAAATCTCAAATTCTGGTACAAGACGGAGAAAACATTTAGTGGGAAGCCTATCTTGTTTGCTCATTCATGCGAGAGATGGTGTCTCATATTTTGTCAGCAATGTGTCGCAGGACGGCCAGCCTGCCTACAGCCGAGCGTCGGGAGGCGTCTGTGGTGTCACTGTTGTAGCGAAGCGATGTAGGAAATGTTCCTGTTGTAAACAAGCGTCCATCGCCCTGTAATTGGTAATAAGAGACCGTCTCTCCAGCCAGACCTGGCCACTCACCAAGAAAAACCGCGACTAGACCATAACCTGAGCAAAGGACTATTAAGTTCAACAGAGTTAAGAACTTAACGAAAATATTACGAAGATGTGTATTTTGTGATTCTTTGTGAATGAAGAAATTGTTTTCGGCTTCGTAGCTTTTGGTGTACATAAACAGACTATAAATTGCGAGCCTTTTTTATGTCGTTTCAAACGTAAGTACTCTGTGATAGAGACCGAAATCGGAGTTTTAGAAGTAAGACGCTGAGCATAGCGTTTTGCGGAATCACCCTCGGTTCGTGCGGAAAAACTTATGTACATGACTTAAAAGATTCTCTTTTTTAAGCCGGAGTAATTTTTCTATCGATCTTTTGACATAAAAGCTTTTAACACTTAAATACATATTGAGATTGAGTTCTCAATAAAAGTTCGAAGATAACAAGAGGTGGCCGAAAAATTTGTGCCATTGTTTGCTGCTATATCGAGCTATAGCGGAGCGAATTTCAGGTAACGGCTGTCAGAGTGGGTTCTGCAATCTGCAAAGTAAATCAAAATGCGCCTTAGTCTTTTCCAGCGGCTTGACGCTCATCAAAGACCGCGAGGCTGAGTGACTTTAAGAAGCCAAAGATAAGAGCGTAAAGTAGCGCGTATCCCTCTATCAGGAGAGGCTAAACGCTATGTTGTTCTAAGCATCAGAGCCCTGTACGCCAATGCTGCTCTCTTACCGAGGAGAGGCGTTGCTATTTGTTGGGCGGGTGTTTCGTTAAGCTAAAGAAGCGTTCGTTCATTATTGAGTGGTGTTCTAACCCGATAGGAGTTAACCATGATTACCTGCAGGCCTACCTTCATGGAATCCTCTGCTCTAATGAATGAAGCATAAAATGTTGCACTGACGTAGTAGAGAATTTGTGCAATTTTACTGATAGAGACTACGTGAGATTTGCTGAGGTTGGGAAAACTATTTTAAATGGAAAATTTACAAGCGGGAACAAACTCTACATAAAGTATGCAAGTAATGAAATTAAAATTTCAGGCTCATCAATCGAAACCTCGATACATTGCGGTATTTCATAGAGAGTGTAGAACTGTTTTGAAATAAAAAATCTTTGGCTTGTGAAACTTCACTTTGCATGGCTGGAAAGTATGCTAGGGACTGTTAAAAAATAACGCGTACATACGTAAGCGTGACGAGCTTGAATGGACATAAAAATAAACTTTCTGACACAAAAATTGATCCACGTCAAAGTTTGGTTCGCTGCTTTACAATCTTTGGCATATGAATGTATTTTTCGGAAGCCAATATTTGCTAAGAAGTTTATTGAATGAGTTCTTAACTTAATGAGTTGTGAAGAAATTGGAAATTCCCTTAGCAAAATTGCAACCATAAAATACTTCTAAAATGTGGATGAATTGGAGTTCAAAAGAAATGATAAATTCCGAAATTAATTTCCTTGAAAGATTCGGCTGACACTAAAGCATTTTTGCATAGAAGTCATAACCAAATTGCAATTGAATGTATGTCTCAATGTAACCCGTAGAAGACGAAGGGATAGCAAGGCTGTCGGACTCGCTCTACAAACTGTACAAGGCAGAAACTTTCAATCTTCCATGAATTCTTGAACCGAAGAATGTGTTTTTAAAAAAAAACATTAACTTATTTCACAACGTGAGTCCGTAAATTCTTATCCAGTGTGTCCACAAAAATTTGTGGATCTATTTTAAATAACAATAATATTACATATCACTGTTACCGACTAACCCTAATAGATTTGAACTTTGATAGTTATAGAGAGGATAATGAAAGTAATCGAATAATACGGTGTAATACATACATAAATTTATTAAAATAGAAATTTATTCAATTTATACATAAATTTATTCAATTTTACGAGAGGAAAAATGACAACGATTGTGACATTTCTAGTTTTCAGAAAAGCAAGTTCTCCTTTGAAACTCACTTAGTTGTTTTAAATACAAACATCAGTCCATAATTTTATTTTCTACTCTATCGAGGAAGAAAACATAGTAATTTCGTATTGGGTTGATTAGTTTTAACTTAGAGAAATATTAATACTGGGCGTTTCATAAGCATCGGACCCCTGTTATTCAGTTTTAATAATTCAGTGATTAATTATCAAACTTAAATTTTCTTAGTTTATTTTGATGCAGAACAGTGCTTACTGTCTTAAATATCAGAGAATGATTTCACAGTATTTACACTTTGATTACAGTTACTTCAAACGTCCAAGAATAGTCAAAACAATTCTTGCAAAAATAATAATCTGAAATGACAAAATCAAATCGATGTTTGTTAAAGGCCCGCTTGACTGAGCCAGGTTTTGATTTTATATTCGAGACTCGGAGGAAATCGGTGAATTTAAATTCTTATATTACAGATGGTTTAAAAGGTCATCCACCATATTAACAACTACCAGCAAAATAAAATGCGAAGGAAATGTTAACATTATGTCCCAATAACATGGTAAAAATTTACCATTCTAACATTAAATGTGCGTAAAACGTAGCATTAAGTTTTCAATGTTATTTTACACACGAAATAAAGTCTTTAAAGTCTAAAAATAGTCCGAGGTCGGCAGACAGAAACTCAAGAGCTCATGACTGGAGGATCTGTCACTCACTCGCATCCAGAGCTCTGAATAATTTTGTGTATCGATGTGACAGCTACAGGATATCCTTGGAGATAAACACTTTATTGTAGATTGTTCTCTGAGCATAATAAATTCAGACTCAGCAACTCCTTCTTTGAGTGACCTATAGCTTTAATGAACGCTTTGGGATAACCAGTCACTAAACTCGAGAGGGACTCGTGTTGATAAACAGCACTTCTTCCAGGAGAGGTCAAGTTGTCAAATTCTGATACTCGTCTGTGGGTGAGAGTAAGTGTGAAGAGACCATTTTTAGGGAAGGTAATTACGGGAGAACGACATAGTACGCATTCCTTTCAGCAGCAGCTTCACGTCCTGAGACTATGAGGAGGGAGTTCAGAGCTGCGACTGAAGGGAACAAAAGGCCCTCTGGACGCTACACGACGATGTTGTGATAAGCTCTCATGTAAGGAAGCACCTGAAAGATGGGCTACATACAACCATAGCGACAAATGCCCCCAGTGCCCAGATAACCTCTCCCAGACAATGCGCTGGAGACAATGGCCGTGCTCTGGCGGGCACCTTACGGATAAGCAGAGTCACAGAGACCCTCTGAGCTCCCTCGTGTGCGAATATATTGTATGCAAAGTGCCTCACTCTGACGGTTTTGATGAGATCTTTAGAGCGCATTGCGCCCTATATTTTTTGGCCTTCTTTGATGCTTCACCAAAGATAATGTCTTGACGTGTCCCTGAGTACACAATATGAGTCTCATTTGGCGAATGTAAAAGCGCATAACAAGTGAATGAAGAGGTGTTCCTGGCCTGCTCGCCCACGTCTTCAACCTAAATAGTCCATCCTTTAGTCTCCAGACCACCTACAAGTGCGGCGACTTGAGGATTTTTTCTGTTCACCTACTCTATGCATAATAGAAACTCAGTGATAAGCTTCTAACGTATATAAAATAGAAATATTGATTACCATAAGCCCGGATGGCTGACTGGAGTAGCCATTTCGATCACAAGCACAGCGCTTGCACAAACCTACCTCTCCCGGCACTCTCCGGTGCACATAATTCAGCTGAGTTATGATTCTTCCCCATTAACGATTATGCGAGAATTTGGCTCTAAAACTACGTGATTGCTATACCATTACTTGAAATGAATCTTATAGCTTTTTATATCAAATAATATTCAAATACTTGGTCTTAAAAATATATGATTGCCATGCCCTTACGTAATATTAAGCTTAGTTATAGTTTTGTTACATCAAATATAACTCTGACAGTCGGCCCTGAAAAATGCAAGATTGCTGAGACATTGGAGAAACTTAAACTTCTTTACGAATTCTCACATAAAAAATTTATAAAGCAGTAGATACTCTAAAAAATATTATTCAATAATTCAGTCCTAAATATACATGACTGTAATAACATTACACAGAACTAAACTCAGTTACAATTCTTTAACATCGAAGATTACTTAAGCAATAAAGACTCTAAAAAACATTACTCGAACTTAAGGTCCTAAAAATATACATCTGTCACAACATTACACAGAACTAATCTCAGTTATAGTTCTTCAACATTATGAATTACTGGAGCGGCAGAGATGCTAAAAACATGTCAGTCAAACATTCCGTTCAAAAATACATGACTGTCATAACATTGAATAAAACTATACTTATTTCCAGTTCTTGAACATCAACGATTACCAAATGAGAAGAGAGCCTAAAAATTGTTCTTCCAACTTAAAGGCCCTAAAAATCCATGATTGTCCTGGCATTACGATGCAAGTGGAGTGCCCTGCGTGGGCGCACGCGGAGGCGGCTGGGAGCATAGATCACTTCTGTGCAGCAGTTGCCCGTCACATTTCCTGTGACGATTGCGGGGTTGCTAATGACCGTGTGGTCTGCGTGTGGTCTGTCCAGACCTGCTCCTCTTATCGCTCGAGGAGATAAGAGAATATTCATATGTTATGAAAAATAGCGATGCGTTCAACAACTGGTGTTAGTAGGTCTCCAAAGATAGTGATACTTTTAACGTTAACTATTGATTACTTTGTTTTTATTGTGTTGTTCACAATAGGACCTTAGAGCATGTTTCAGTTTTCTAGTTATTGATTAAAAATGCACTCCATCACAGCAATAGAAAATGGTTCAACATTAGCAATTTATTTTAGCAACTATTTGGTTGCCTTGGAAGTTCTGACCGGTTTTGAAGTAAGTATTTGGTAGATCATTTAATAAACCTACACTGCGTTTAATTAGGTCTCAAAGTATAGCTATAGCATTTGTAATATATTTATTTTTTAATCAGTGAATTTCGCATGTCCTTCATTTCAAATACCGTTTATTGACCTTCAAAATATTTGCTGACAAATTTCGAGTGGATATGATGTTTTTGCGGGAGAAAAGTGGAAATACTGCTAAGACTCGCAAAACATTTACGAAGTGTATGGCTGTGGTACTTTGGACGAACCGACACTTTGAAGGTCGGTTGCAAAGCTTAAGACTAGAATTTACCTCGAGAGATGACCATCGTCATGATGGAACTTTGAATGGATTGACGATTTTTTTGAAAATAAAAATTGAATAAAGTGCAAGCATTACAGCCGGAGAACTTGCAGAAGATTAGGACGCCTCCAAAACCACAGTCCGCACTTCATTTATTTTGCATGTAAAGAGGGCTCGGAGCTATCTCAACAACCTTATACTTATGGCAAATCATAAGTGAATGAATTGAAAACCTACATGCTTTAGTGGAAAATATTAAAATATTTAAGACAAATATTCTCCCTGAACTATTGCTCAAATAATTTAATATTTCGCTGCTAATTGCATGCAACAACATTAGTAGTGGTAGTATTGTAGTAGTAGTAGTAGTAGAAGCAGTAATGATGGTCGTCACAGCAGTTCTTACTTCCATTTATTGTCTATCCTGACGTACGCACTTCTGCTCGCGTGCTCGTGCGTGATTGGAGGCTGGCGGCTTGAGATTCGAGTGAAGCTCCGTACTGGTCACTTGGCTCGCTCAGTGATCACATTTTATTCTCTTTTATTAATCAATCGCCTAGTCACAGGAGGATTAACATCGTAACGCTAGCGTGGCAAGCGGGTTCACTGATGCATTAGTCCTCGGAAATTGATCATTCATGTACTTCAATGCAGATTCTCCCGATAACTTTGCAAAAAATAATGCATATAGTTGTGCGCAAAAGTTCATTATATAACTTACGTCTATGCTTAATTCCATTACTCATGTAGAACGTGACTCGATTGCAGAATTTTACGTGCAGTAATTTTTTTCTTCGATACAATCTTCATGGCGAATCCTTTCCAGAAAGTTTTCTCCTGATGTACAAGAAAGATGAACCTCTCATTAACGGCCTAATTAAATGAAGATGTTATCAATTGACGTGAATATTTCTGGTGTGAATATTTTACCCTTTTGTACTGGATATTTCTACCTGTTGAAATTACATTCAGACCGGTAGATTTTGTCCTTTGCATCCGATGATCGGTCAATATGCCGTATTCACGGATGAGAAGTTCAACGGTATCAAAATTTGCACAAATATTGGAAAAATGTAGAATTTTTTGCTAGCCGTAAAATCACATTTACAATTCCGCGACCAGGTGTGAAATCAACTCTGCCTACCTGCCAGCCACGTATGACAGATGGATTCTAATTCAGAACGGCATTCGGAATAACAAAGTTTTTCGCACCATTAGATAAGTTGTTTGGTTACTCAGAGAATGCTAAAATTGAAATATCAATTTCCAATTGAATTGGAGGAAATTTTGATGAAAATATCTGTAACTGAGATAATGAGAAAATAGATTGCAACATGACAGACATTAGATTCACGTTGCTGAATTGGAAGTACTCATGGATAGGGTTTTAGTTTTTCAAGCCTGAGTACACATTTCAAGAGGCGTAAGTTCTAAACTGTCAATTTTTCAAAGATGGGAATTGAATAAGAAAGCAGGTCTCAGTCCACTAGATCTAATTACCCATTAAATAAGTATATACCCGTTTAGACATGGCTTACGTCGGTAATCATACCTGCCCGACTTCAACAGCTTCCCTTAATTCTTTGGTAACTCGAGCGAGCAGCGCCGTTCGAGCACTTAGCAAGCCCGCTGATGGAGAGACCCTTGTAATACCGGCTAGTAATGGGTACACATTTGCTACTCAAGTGGAAGTTGAAAGTAATAACACATGAAGTAATTGCAGTGTTTTATTACCGCGGAGCTCATGGTACCAATACGTCAATGGTCGTCCAGGCAGCGTCACTGGAACAGGATGAGGGGCTCTAATTTGAGCAATTGAGCATGCAACTGCTGAGGTCTTATCACTTACCTTCCGGGCTGTGAAGAATCGCTTGCTCGAGCACAAAAGAACACGTACGTTGTTTTGCTCCTGATCATTTCTTCTGTGATAAGATCATTGGCCAGAGTCTGTTTGAAATAATTCCTTGAACTATCCTTTGGGAGACTAAAGCCGAACATCAAAGACACTCTAAACTCTTTTGAAGTATTTCTTCATCAATTCAATCTATGTAGTTTCGTGAAGTTTGGAATGCGTTTTTGCACGCTTCTTGTGTTAAGACGTATTGAGCGCCAGTTGCATGGGACATGATAGACTCTTTAATCTTAAATGCAAATGTGGTAAGAAAGAGATTCACTTTTATTGACACGTACTTCCTCTAAGGAAGCTTTCAAGGGCTAAATAACGCAAACATGAACGAGGAATGACTACCATGGTCCTATAATTTCTCCTTTGATCTCTTTTGATAAGATCGCTTTCCCTAGGACGCCAGCAACAACCCTTCGCATGCTTGTGCTAGCTAATAAAGCTCGACCCAGGACAGTAATGAGGCGTTGGGGTCGCTCCGGAACTGCAACAGATACTCCTCAATTGCAAACTCGTCTCCTATCGGCAGGTAATAGGACCCAAGGAGTAGTTGTCATGAATCATGTGTATCAGAAACGCGTTTCCTCCCTTTAGAGAGACAGGAGGAAGACGGCCATCTACGGCGCTGTACCTTCCATCTAATGAGCCCCAGAACTGGTGTTCCTACCAAGCGTGGTTGTCTTACCTCCATGACTCAATTTATGAGAAGCCCAGATGCTGCAAGAGCACAGGTCGAGTATGCTGCTTCTTCTTATGGGTGCACTGAGCTGCGCATACAGCCAGGTGACAAACCGGTGTGGAGTACAGTGCAATATCAGCCCGACTCCAACTGACGATGACAAGCCGGTGTGGAGTACAGTGCAATATCAGCCCGACTCCAACTGAAGGTGAAGCGACTCACGGTGGTCCTTCACGGTGAGGAAAGAAATATGTTTTAATGAATTCAATCAATCAGTTATAGAGCTATTAAACTTGACGTTATCCCTCGTATTATTCGAGGAGAACTAACTTTGACGACAAACTTATTAAGATTAATAGGCCTGTATTTTTTTAAAACAAACATGTTTAAGAAATACCTTTCTGAAATTTTGTTCTCTGTGGATCGAAATATAATAAGCCGATAAATTTCATCGATAAATACATAGAATAAGAGACTAATATTCAACTACATTTGTGCAATTGCATTTAATTATCAGTTGATTGCCGAATAATAAATTTTTAGAACGTTAAGTACCCATAATCTATGTTTTTATTATTTTATGTTCACGTGACGTTATGGTTAAAAAATAATATTTTCAAGACTAAATAGTAAGAAATTAAACTAAAATTTCTTGCTATCCTATGTCACAGCTCGAAGAATAGAAAGTAGTTGGCAGGGTTTCTAACACCAGAGGAAGCTCCTCTTTGAATCGCAGCCTAGTGGTTCTTAAAAAACTACTCTTAAGAAAATGACCGTCAATAGAATAATTAATTCCCTCCATTTCCACGTCATTAAGGAGCGATACAAGCGTTTCGTCTTTCAGTCGACTTGTAAAAAAGTCGGTAAAGTTTACTCCCAAAACTTCACACTTTTTTCAGAAACCTCAACGCTCCTTGAGTAGTGATCCTGTAGTCCAGTTTCCAGAGCATCGGGTAGCATTAGCAGTTCGTTCGGCGTCGTCCGAGAGCAGCGCCCAGGCTTTCTACTAGCTATTTCCTAACAAGATCCCTCCAGCTATGGTCCTACGGAATCAGCGTATCCCATTATAACACCAGTCGAGCATTAAAATTTAGCTCTCGGCGTCATAAAGTTTCGAGCTGATATTTTCATGATTTTTGCCCATTAAAGAGCCGAACGCGGTCCCAAATATCTCCGGGTTAGAGTGAGTGGGCCTCTGTTGAGCGATTAATCTGCTTAATGAGGTTTCGCAGAGAAAACTCTCTTCGATAAGGCAGCTATCGGTGACGCTGCCCAAGCCTGCTACTGAAGCGCTACCTGCTGAAGTCTTCTTATCAGAAGAATGCTCTCACACCTTCCAAGGGTGCTGTAGCTGACACGCCTGCTGATAGTTGCTGCTGCTGATGCTGGCGCTTCCTGATAGCGACTGCTCTTCGTAATGGTAACTTTGCTGATACGACTGGTCGTAGACTAAATCTTAAACATCCCCAACATTGTGTCTTTGATCAAAGTCGGGATGTGAAGGGAAGAGCTTGTACAAACAAACCAAACTTTGCATTGGTCCCCTGCGTGTCTCGAGTGATGAGAAACTTTATTGTCAATGGGCAAATTACGAAAATGAGAATTTGGAAGGCTAGAAGGTAATTTTCTTGAATTTTATTGTATCAGTATTTCAACAGTACGTGAGGCAATAACAAAGGTATCCATCTTAAAATACGCTCGTTTCGTGAGGTATGATATTTTTTCCTTTCATATGGAAAATAACATTTTCCTTGGATATGATGAACGATGGTCGGGCAGTAATTTCATATCAGAAACTTCACGCTATTTTCAGGAACCTCAACGCTTCTTGAGTAGTGATCCTGTAGTCCAGTTAGTGATCCGCCAATTAGAACATAATTTTCATTTTAATTCTAGAAAATATCAAACGACTATTACAATGTATGATGTTAATTTTATGTGCAAGTAGATATTAATACAGTTATATTTACTGATACAATGCCTTTTTTTTCAAATTGAAACGTAAACGCAATTTTAACCCTGGATTTCCATTCAGTTTCCTTGGATGTATCGATACTCTTTAGCCTCATCAGCTTCTAAATTGTCATTATTTGATGGAGACTAACCTGGCAGTGAAAATTTCTGTCTTGATTTTTATTCATTTGCCCAGAACGAACCAGCACTCTTCCACCTTATCAGCTTCTTAATTTGCATTATTTTACGAAGACCATCATGGTAATATACATTCCTAAAACAGAATATCATTGCAAATAAGCAATAATTGATCGTTTGAAGGAGAAACTTAACCGAGATGTGTATCCGTGTATCAAGAAGCTAGCAGTTCTTGATTCACTCTTGCTGTTGGTGAAACTTTTTCTTTTCAGACAGAAGTTTGGGGCGATCCAGGCCATGTTAAAGTTGCCTCAAAATTTTGATTACCGACTTGCAATCTCTTTTCATTACTGCTTACCGGGCGAGTTCTTGTCATTTGCATAAGTCTCTCAGCATCTCCCATGTTCCGTCTGCTCATGTTTAGGTCAACAGTCGACCTTGTTTCATTTCAATTTAAATCTCATTTGCTGTCAGACTCGGTTTTGTCGCTCTCTACACGATGTCATCTACACTGCTTAAAAATCATCACACTTCACCTCCGAATTTCTCATTTTTCAAAGCCATTTTATCTAAAATAAACTAATCAAAGAATTTTCTGACACATTTTACTCTTGTTCAAAGGGCAATTTTCCTCGCCCTCAAATTTCTGTATCATGCAGATCTTCAACTATTTCTTTTTGCCAAGAAAATCTTGTTAATCAAATAAAGTTCTTTCCAGATCAGTCAAAAATACTTCGCCACGGTTCCTTGACACGGCAATTAGAAATATAACTAATTCCCAGTTACTTCAGTTTCTTCGAAAAATTCGAGCACGGCTGCTCCTTTGTAATTCAACACGTTCCCCGCGGATGGGGCCACCGGTGTTCCAATGAAGTAACTCGCTCCGCTTATGCGTAATGGTTTACTTTCAAGTCAACACTCCTATTTCGATTGTGTTTAGAAAAATCCTCAATCTGAAAAATTAAAATGACCAAACTCTTTAATTTGAGTAAAAAGAAAAAGCGAACAAGAAGGCAGCATGGTTAACTTCAAAACAGAAAGGGTCGCCTAATTCAAATCTAACCAAACTCTAAAATTACCAAACTATGAAGCAACCTAACGCAGGGAACGTGTTAAACTACGTTGCTGTGTAATCGAACGAAAATTTTCATGCCTTTGGAGAAAAAATGACAGAACAATTCAATGAAGGACGCGAGTCTTTCTGCCACATAGAGTTAGGTTAGCCTGAAGCAAAATAAATAAAATTTGCAAGTATGATTTCCTCGATCTTTCCAAGGAATCACGTAGTCGTCCGTCAACAAAACTCTTACGCTCAAACTTGCATGGGAAACTTTCTAGACACCTGAAGCTGTTATGGTGGTGCAGTTAAATGCAAAAAAAATGTCTTCCCGTGTCAACAGTAAAGCGGAACGATTGCATCGTGTTAATGGTGTTGATAAGAAGACCCAGCCTGCATTGAAGGCTTGCGCAATTCAGCGCCGCATAACAAAGTCTTAGGTTTTGTGCCATGCCCCCTCTGTTTCTTATCACGACTTCGCCACGACCCACGTCAAGGCATGTCCGAGCAAGCACATCTTCGATATCACGGCACTAACCTTCGCTGACATATCTATTACAATGGTCGACGAAAGTGTGAAGTTTATCTCAGATGGACTCTCACGCTCGTTTTACTTGAAGCAACGAGCTAATTTCAGTTAAACAATTTAAATTCCTGTGATTGCCCAAATGTCTCAGAGGATTTGGGCATCCGAGCGCGTCATATTTTCGACGGTAAAAACTAAAGATATTTTTATTAAACTGCATGTTTTCTGTCAGCGGATCCATGAGCTTGTTATAAAAGTAATGAGAAATTCGTGTTCTTTGGTCGGGAATTTTCGTGAAAAATGCGGTCGACGATAAAACTGTGGGCACTTCAGCCAGAGGCTTGTTCTTTTAGTTCATTGATTTCTCCGAGCAAGGACGCTCATGCTTCTTTCGAAGACTAGCACATTCGCAGGTGTCTGACTTTGAAATTTGTAAACGTATTCCCTTGCTCTGATGAGCACGAATGGAACTCGAATTTGCAATTTTGAATAAATTCTTGTTCCTGCCGAGATAAACTCTTGAATGATAGATTTTGAATCTACGTTACGTATTAAATCAAAGTCTGCATAATTTTTTTGGTGTCAAGTAGCATCATTCCATTTCGGAGAAGTTTCATGATACACTAAGAAAAAGCAGAGGAAAATCCAGTTATTCAACTAGGGAACTGATATTTCAAACATCATCATGGGTGGCATATTACTGGTGTAGCTTCAGCATAACTGGTGAATCGTATTACCGTAGCACCTGTTTTTTAATAGCCTGGTGTTTCGTGACTAGTATGTTTTTTTTCACTAATCGTACAGTGTCATCATATCTTCTGCAATTTTCATAACTCGTGCAGTTTCTCACAACCTGTACAACAAATTTGGGGTTATGCTAATAGTATATGGTTAGGTAAATGAAGAAGAGTTAGACAGCTGGTGTGGGGTTATACAAGGGATATTGGGTTATATACCTAGTGTTGGGTTAAATAACTGATGAAGGGTTATATACAGCTAGTGTGGGGTTATACATCTAGTGTTGAGTTATACAACTGATGAAGTGTTATACAACTGGTGTAACGGTAGTCCTCAATATATGTGGTATATTTCTTTTATACAGAATATAAATCCCCTCAGTGAATTGTATATTTGACCAGAACAACATTTAATAGGTCGGGTACTACCTGTGCACAACATGCAATCATTGTAACAGTTTCTATTTCTTAAGTCCCATTTGTAATGCGGGTAAATAATTTCCATAGGACTTGCTACCATTAAAAAAGCTGCCTTCGCTGCGTGGTAGCGTCAGAGTTCAGTAAGATTATTTTTTTCATTGCTATTTTTTTACGCCACCGGAGTGTTACTCCAGCCTTTCTGGCTAGTCGAAATTGTTTAGAACCTATCGATGTCCATGACACCATCGCACTGCCCAGCGCCGGCGGCGGTGGAAAAGATCAGTCTGGTGACAGTCACCTCTGATGTAAGGGTGAAGGCTGGTGAGGAAATTACCGTGCCTTCTTTGCGTGTTATCGTCCTATTTCCGAACCTAAAGATGGATGTCTTTTTATCGCGAGGGCTCTTAATTTTATCGCGAAAAGCTTTACTGGCTTTTAAGGAAGTGGAAATGGAATGTTTCTCATTAGAGTCGATCTCTCTTGGTCGTAAAACAGTTGGACTTGTGGGGACTTAAGTAGTGTAATTGTGAAAAGTTATTCAGAAACACTCGCACTATCTTAACTCATCTGACTAAATATATGAGTGATAAATTTATTGAATTTGATGACTCAGTTTTACATCGTAAATCAACAATAAAAAAAATGAAAGAAAAATAAGGAACGACCAATTTTTTCGAAATGAGTCTAATGCAATAAATAGGGAAAATCAGTTTTTCAATAAATAAAATACAAATTCAAAATGAAGTTTACTAATTCCATTATCAATTCAATGAGTTATTCTTAGTTTGCTGGCCAATTGCACAGTCTCATCCGGTGATAATTGTCACGACAGAATCATAATTTTAAAAAAGTGTAATACTTTCTCGTATGCGGAAAATCGAGAATTACATTTGAAAATCAGCAGTTAAATGTTTTCTGGTTTGAAAGGAATGAGCTCGACTGGAACAAAAACTGTCCCTTTTGAACCAGAAGCCGTTTTTCAACAATTGTTATAGTTATATTAGTCTTCGGGATCACTCGCATTACTCATTCGCTCGTTGCTTTCGAGCAACAGTTTTCTGTCGTGAGATACGAAGAAGAGCAGCAGAATCGAAAACTCTACATCAATGCAATGCTGGAGTAACCCGCCGGACATCATAAGAGAAAGAAATGGAGGGAACAATTGCGCGGAACACTGACACCACACAGCGAGCCCTCTGGACCATGGCTGGCGGCTCTACAGCAGGTATCTCCTTGGCCACGACGATTTTTGGCCCCCAAGGTACTGCCATGGAGGCCCCCTGAAGGGGCGCCTCAGGATTAAAATTCCAGAATTTCAGTCTCTCACCGACCAGAACGCTTCAGTAAGGTAAAGATTTGGATACCTGCTGATTTGCAGCATTAGATTTCCAGGAAACAGGAGCCAACGCTGTCATTACGGTGAATCCTTAAAATTACGGTGAATCCTTAAGAACAACTTGGGGTCTTGTCTTAGCATCTCTCCAAAGTAAGGGTTACTCCACGACATTTCCTGTCAAAGATACTCCAGTTCTTATTCTCTTTCAACGGTTTGAGGCTTCGAAGATTGGGAGCGCTAAAATATACGACTTTTTTGTCGACTGGTGGTGAATCATCCATAAATATGATTCGATTCTGATTTTGTCTGGTGTGTCTTTTAGTTATGTTGGTGCTCCTTCACAAGCGCATTTCAAACAATAAATAGTCGCTTTCCACGAATTAAAATTTGTTAGATTTTTTATTTGAATAATCTTTCTGTAAAAGTAACGATACACACTCGAACTTATCGCATTGAATTCATGTATCGTTTGCTGCAATTTAGAGAATCACTACGAATTTGCCAACGACGTTGTCTAGCAATCAGAATTATCCATAAACTCAAACCCACTGAAAATACTATTCATTTTCCTTTCGGTTTGCGAGACTTCTATAAAAGGTTCAAGAGAAATGTATATGTGTGTCGATATCAAGGCTTTTCACTACTCTATAGAGTGAAAGAAATACCGAAACCATCGAGGAGATTAGCAGTCAGAACGTGGAGCGGACGGGGACTGGAAAAATTGCATTTTCACCCTAATTGGGGCGCCAAATTACAGTTTCTCTTATTAGCACCGCGGATGTCATTATAAGTTTTCAAATTATTTCGAATGTAAAGTGCAGTTTAATTTCTACTTCGCAGTTCATATGGCTGAACCGGAACTTCAATAACGCGATTAATTTATATCTAAAATTGGAGGCTGCATTTCTGATCCCAAACTTTCTTGCCGTACGATTCTGTTTTCACGGGTGCAGTAGTACAAGAAGTCTTCGATTTTGAATTATTCAATATAAGGAAGAAAACTTCCCCTATGTCTCTCATTTAATGACTTCATGTCACTCTTTGTCGAATAGGGAGAACCAAGTGTCCTGCTATATTTTATGAGAGCCATGCCGAAATTATGGGTTGTAAGGAATTTGGGATAAAATTTTAAGAGATTGACTGTTATAAATTGTTTGTCATAAAGAAGTCCAAGTCGTGCCACTTGCCCCACTTTCCTTTGCAGCGTTGTTTCAACTCTTTTTTTCCTTGTCGCAGGCAGAGGTGCTGCGCGACGCTGTAGGCTACGTAAAACTGCCTGCTGCACGCCGAGGGCGGAGCTATCTTTCCTCGATGTCATTCCATCACGATTACACGAATTACATGACGTGGGTTAGGTAACGGTTGGCCACGATAGACACGCAGAAACTGACCACGGATAATTGGAAAATTATCGATGACATGTGAGTTGACTTACGAACCGCCTATCGAAATGCGCCTTCAAATGGGTCAAAAGAAGCGGCCGTGCCGTCTCTCACGCGACGTCAATAAAATTTTGGAATGCAGGTTTTTCAAAGGATATCCTGAAGCACTGCGTTCTCCGGATCAGATGTTTACCTTAAGCTCATTTCATTTTTTGAACGAGTTAAACGAAGTCTTGAACGAGTTAATGTTCTGATTTCTACTGTGATGTATGGTTTATTAGGTGGAATGGAGAGTTCTTGCATCGAAATGATAGAATTGAGGGAAACAAAATTTTATAAAACTCGTCTAATTTGTGGTACAAGCTTCATTCGTTGTTACTTATCAAAATACTGGTATTGATTATATACCAAAAAACTCTAGAACTGGTTTTCCTATAAATAACTTTAATCTTTTTAATGGAGTACAGTCATGGGCAAAACGATTAATGCTTTCAAATAATTTTCTAATTTTTACATTTCACTTATGAAGCTGCCTAAAGTTCAACGTTCTGTGACTGTTGCTCTCCACTAAGAGTTTAACATACAAAAAGATGGCGAAAAGAAATTTGTATGAAAAAATACTGCTTATAGAATTTTTAAAAATATAAAAGATGAAGGTAATTTCAACGTGAGAGCGTCATCTGTGCGCCATGAGAATCCTTGAACGCTAAAATCGAATCTTAATTGAACTTCAACTGAAGAATCGCACGGCCTCAAGTCCTTAGCTTATTGAGGAATGAAAAAAGCCTAGAGTGATCACCTCATCTCGCGCGGTGAAACGAATATTTTTTTGAAATGGTCTCAAGTCTAGGAGAGCTACAAAGAATCCTTTTATAGCCAAAAAGAATATTTGGGATAGACTGCATTCTTGTGAAAAAATATAGGAAAAGGTCTACTGTAGATTGCAACAGGGAATTTTTTTTAAATGAGGCCCCCGTTTACCTCTTTGAAGGATGAAGAAAAATTCTTGTTCGAATAAGCAAGGGTAAAAGGGGGAAAGTCGTCACGAAGTCAGTATCCTTCCTACAGTGTGGCATCCAGAAACACTTCATGCGAGGGGCTGCTTTTCATCCAGAGGAACAAGTGCCATGACTTTGTTGTCAAAATACATCATGAACATTAATAACTCAAAATGGTACACGTCTGTGCTGCCGGAGCATTTTGCTCCAACTGCTCGAGACAGATTCGACCATAATGGTCCTTCTTCGTTTTAACATGATAAAGCGCCTCACCACAAGGCAAAAATTCTTACAAATTAATCAGATAAATTCCACGAAAGTATTACCCCTTGCATATTTTGTGTATGTATGGATAATATATATGAAAAGTAAATAACATACCAGCTTCAATTATTTTAACCATGACTATACACTTTCAATAGAGTAAAAATAGAAATGCGTAAATTAAAATGTAGGAGTAAAAGAAATACAGCATTTCTGGGTGTCGTGTCTAGCTTCTTAAAATTTCTCTATTATCATTGTATTGGAGGACTAATTGAATGAATTAAATATTTCATTCAGTTTCCTCGAAATTTCTGGAGCGTATGAATCGGCTAACTTAATTTAGTCTAGATTCAAAATGTTTGAACTTTTCATTATGATTTATTTCGTAGAATTACTAGTATAAATATCGGCCAATCTTTTGCAGGGTCTTTTAGAATTTGGGATTTCTCGTCGGCAAATTTTCTGATGAAATCGTCTCTTATGCATCGCACTACAAACAAAACCTCAAATGATTTCGAAATATATGTAGACCCAGAGGAGACGCGAGACGATCAATACCTTTTAGGAACATTGGCTATTAATGTGTTCAGATGCGTAAAAGTAATGAAAACTGGCTGAAGAGCTTTTGGTGAGTGAGTGTTTTTTCGATAAAAGCAACTCCAGGAATTTGATAGTAACTTTTACCCTTTTCTTTGAAGCAGTTCATTCTAATTAATACGTTCGTTTTATGTTTCATTGCAAATATGGAATAAGGGGGTTCCGGCAGTTATATTTCACTAATCGGGTATATAACCTGCAATAAACTCACAAAAAATCATACTACCAGTTACAAAATAGCAAATATAGCTGCGTAGCACTCAAACAATGCAGCCGTAAATTAGGAAAAGAACTGCAACTTGACTGTAAATATGAGCCCGTTTCATTCGAACCGAGTACAGATCTATTATAGGTTTGATACTCCCTATATCATGCCTTGCGAGCTACTGTGCAATCCATTCACTAATTTGGGACTGTGGGAGCTCGTTAGGAAAAGTATACTTAAGTTCATGCTTTATGTTGCGCAAGCAAGCACTTACATGCTCACATCGAGCCATCAAAATACTCCAGGCATTTTCCCTAAAGGTTACGCGATCACGATTGGTGCAGAGGACATGCCCCTCGTACTACGCAGGCCATCCATTTCTGCCACCGTGACCCGGGATCTTGTCATTACGCACAACCGTGAAATTTTCTCGCTCCATTACTCGATTCTCACACACACAGAATCATTAATCCCCCATGAATGAACGAGCCTTACAAGTATGCGAGTCGGCATATTGACGTCCTTTTCGACTGATTTGAAATATTTATAATAGAAGAAATTAATTCAATGATGCAAATTTTTCTGCATTTTATTAATCAGGTTCCTAAATTAACCGAGGCAGAATTACGTGGATTACGAGGAGTGACGAGGCAGAGTTCTTGGAACGGAAGGCGGATTTCCGGAAACTGTTTTTTGCCAGTACTTGGACGAGACAGTTTAGGAGATGTAAGACCGTGATAGCTCAATAGGAAGCTAGTTTTTAGTGCAGGGAGGATCTATTCGGCAGACTATACGCATAGTGACCGCAGAAATCCATTACAGAGATCATTCAAACTGCAAAACAGTCTCTTCGAGAATAATATTTATAATATATATTTTCTAAACCTAGTTGTCCTAAAATTGTTAACATAATAATGTCAATTTTAATTCATGCAACATATGAGATCAAAACCTGAAGATGAACTCCGTTTTAAGCTTTCCTCTTTGGAAAAAGTACTTAACCCATTTATCAAACGGACTATTGTGACTAGACACTTTTATCTAGAAACATACGCATTGAGATTAGCGTATGCCAGTTCTAGTGTTTCCTCCACTTATAAAAAATTTGCCCATAAGCCCACGACGGTTGCGGCGCAGTTTTATTCAGGCGGGCGAATGAGAAATGAATTGTGACGGGAACGACGGAGAGGAAGCCGCTCAAGAAATCCTTGGAACTATGGTAAAATTCGAGCTTTTTCAATTTCAGCAAAATTAACGCTGTCACAATTCCAGCAAAACTGAAGCCTTGTCGGTAACAAACTTGTTGCTGTATGTATGCTACAAAATCGATGAAGTTTTTGGCAGTGCAGGATTTGTGAATTTTTTGCCAATCTCAAGTTGAGGCAGACTCACTATGCCCTTGTTGATGGTCTCATCTATAAAGCCTGATCAAAATAGGAAGTTAGACAGTTCATCCAGACGTGATATTTCTTACATAATTCGTATATTCTTGACGCATTTCGAGAATAAAATTGAAACTCGAATTGATTTCATATCCTTATCAACTGAAAAAATTTATATTCATGTTATAACCGCACAAGCGTTTCAATTGCACAAAGATCATCTTTCGTTTTTCCTCAAATTTTGGCGAGAATTTTATTGTCAGTAATTGAAACTTGTTTTTACTACTCACATTTTCATTCGCATGGCATCAGTTCGTCCGAGCAACAAATCCCCATTTTCCGGACTGTTTACGGCACCAATTCACTTAAAATCCCATCTTATGATTAACATTCTCAAATACTTCAATTCTCCTTTTATAACAGGGTATGATTTCCCAGCCGCCGAGGCTCCATTTCATCCCTAAATCCTGCCTATGCCTTGTTCTGTGCTGCATTACTTCCAACGACTTTAATAACAAAGAGCAAGCATTGTTTACCATCTAGGCTCTATCTGAGCGTGAGTTAGGGAGCGGAAAGGCAGCATTGGGTAGCGTATTATGGTTGGCTGAATAGCATGGTGAAGGTACAGGCGCGGGGCTTCCAGAGCAGTTTTAAAGAACGCTGACCACAATTGCAACGAATGATTCACGGTGAAATTATCTTATTGCTACTGTGCTCTAACATGAATTTGCTGGGCGGTGTTTGCTTTAAGCTCGATTCCACGTAAATTGACAGCAATCCAGGGCATTTATTCCAGTACTCTCACTGTATGTAGAAGAAAAGATTGTAGAGCGAGAAGACAACATTGCACCTTCACTATGAAAATAGTTTGGCTGATTTCATATCATGAGGTTCAATAATTACCCTCAAATGCAACAAGTTGCAGCAACTCTAAGAGAATCTAAAATACTAACCGTGTAATTCGAAATCTGAATAGGAGGTGCAGTTCCTTTAAGTTTGCAATTTGTTATTCTCGAGACTGGTTGAGTGTGTAGGTTTAAAGACTACTACTGTATTAAGGTGAGGTTAGAAAGAAAGTGGTTGGACGATTTTGGCGTTCTAACTCACGTAATTTTAACATTTGTAAATCTACTAAAATTCCAAAGAAGTTCATGAAGCATATAGTATCAATTTGTGCAGTACATAGTCGTGTGTTCGAACCTTGACTTATAGATTTATTTCGGGGGAATTTCAGTCGAATTAAAAACCA
>VOMN01122677.1:0-30298 GCA_014899125.1 Orchestia grillus
ACGCACGATGGCTTGGCCTGTATAGAGTACGCCATGGTTGCACTACATTTCTCACAGGACCTGTTATCGAATTGAGCTTGGTTTTGGTATGGGTCATGCAAGACTCGACGACTGTGGTAGAGCCTGTATAATGGAAAACAAGTGGGTTATTCAATATATATGGTTTCCATCAGCTTAAAAGAGGCAATGTGATAGAAACGGAAGCAACAGGTCGTATGTATGTACAGGGTGTTAGGGAACACGAGGTACATGATTGCACACCTACCACGAAGTGGTAAGCTAAACACTTTTGCCTGTACGAAACTTTGAAAAAAATTAGTTTTTGAGTTATTATCAGTTTAATGTTCGAGAGGAGGAAATTTGAAAACGAAATTGCCGACAAATAATTTATTTATGCATTCAATTTACAGAAAATGTTCAAAGTTTTCACAACCCACATCGATGTGGGCTCCATGGTGTAGTGGTGAACGTGATGGCCTCACAGCCTAATGGGCGAGGGTTCGAGCCTCGGCTCAGGTGGGTGGGGCTTTTCCCGTCACCACGGAGTACTTCCCTTGGAAAAGGAAGTTTGAACCACACATTCCTCACATCCCCCACCACACCAGTAGTTGTAAGGCATTTAAAACCCAACGGTAAAACGTGTTGGAATGAATAAAGGTTCTTGTACAAAAATTTCCAGGGATGCATGAAAAGTCTTGTTTATTCAACACCTGTGAAATCAGAGAAAGATCTCGTAGTAAGGATAACAGTGGCTTCTGGCGATAATATTGAAATCTTAGGCTTTTTCCACAATATCTGGAAGTCGTTAGGTCGAAGATATCTCAAGTGTTTCGATGTAGGTAGCGGAAACTTTGAGAAATTTCTGTAAAATAAATCTATGAATAAACTATTTGATGCCATTTTGTTTTCAAATTTACCCCTTTCAAACATTAAACAGCTAATATCTCAAGCAACAGTTTTTTTCGCGAAGTTTCGAAGTGGCAAAAGTGCTTGGCTTGCCACCTTTTGGTTCGTGTGAAATTTTGTACCTCATTTTCCTAACACCCTGTATGGGCACCAGTTTTTGGAAAATAAGCACGCTTGTGACCAACAGTACATGCAACCTAATTGACTGATGCTACTATAAGTGTAAAGCTAAACAAAATCGATTGGAAAAGTGATAATATTGCATAGTGGCATTACATGAAAAATAATTACTGATAGTAAGAAGTACATTTTAAGGAAAGTGCATTTAAAAAATGCTAGCTATTAATTTATTTCGATGAAAGATGGTGCTTGAAGATATTTGCCTCCTCAGTTTGCCATGGTCTGTTTGCCATGGAGTGTTCATTCTCAGGGCCATAGTTTGCACCAAGTTGTCATTGTTGACTTCAGCAAAATATAAAACAGAAAATGCGTTCCGTTAAAGAATGATTACAGTATCGGTGAGTCTGTTGAATTTAAGTAAACAAGTCCTTGTCGCCAAAGTGGTGTAAATGAATTCCGCTGCTGTGAATATACGTATATTATGTCAGGCCTGCCAGCTTCTTTTCGGCAAATAAGCCATCACTGAAATTAAACGGGGTTATTTAAATTGATTTTCTTACGGGGATCGAGTTCTAGGTTATTTTAGTTAAGTACGAGGTGCACCCTTGAGGACAATCAGAAAAATTATTTCAAATGAGTGGAGTCAGTTTGAAATGAATGGATGGCGTAGCGAGAGTTCAAACTTTCTTAAAGGAGAGTGAAAAAAGAAACAGAATTTCGAGTATCATGAATTTAGAAACGTGGAAATTAAAGCTCCAGCTCTCGAAATTAAAGCATTTTTAAACAATTATCTTAGTGATGCTACTATGTATATGCGTAGCTGTCTGAGTTACATGAAACTAACAAATTTCTGGCTGGCAGGCTCATTGACTGCGTTCAACTTCTGATGGGTCAAATTAGAATTGTAATTTTCCATAACACAATTGAGAACTACAACTGCATTTATTAAAGTAGTGCTGCCTGCTTTTCCGTTACTTTTTCGGAATATCATGAGTATTTATATGATTATTAGGGATATAAACGTTACGTTGATATTCTGAAGCAGTATTCTTCTGGTCGTTCACCTGGAGATTTGATTAGAATTCTTTCTCTATGAGTGCAAGTATGTCAGTAGAATCCGGAAAAATTGATAAAATACTGCAGATACAAGATATTGCTGCACGTAGTTTTCTCGTCACGAAAGCTGTGATTCAAGGCCGAATGCGAGCATCCCCAAAAAAATTAGTTTCAGAGAGTTGGATTCTGCATTCCGAGCAACCCCAAGTCTACTTTTGAAAAAATATTCAGAGAACCTTTAATGTAGCCTGTACAACTACGCCAAGTAGTTGTACGTCTCGTACATCAAGTCGAAGGATTGGTTAATTTATTTCTCATTTTTCGACGTATCTGCGTGCTGTTGAAAAAAATGTTGAACTCATTATTGATGAAGCATCGTTAAACACCCCCACTGATACAAATCAAATATGAAACAGAAACTGCATATTTCATACACTTCATACGGTGAAATTGCGTAAAAATTTTTGGTCTGTCGATTTAGATACTACTTGTTAAATGTACGTGGGCTCGTGATAACGTTATTTCAGAAAAAGACACTGCGCTCTATTCAACATGTATGCTTTGTATTCATAAAAATGTTTCTCTTTTTTCGTTATTGTCTCCATGGCACTTCAAGAATACATGATATATGAAGGCTTTGAGGCTTTCTTTCAGTTTCATCACTTTTTCAGTATCAATCAAGTAAGAGTATGATTTTCGTAAGTCTACGCGAAGGCGCACTCATATTTCATTTACTCCGACGTTAATTGCGATATTCTACTGCGGCTTTTCATTTGGAAAATCAGGTGAACAAAAATTTTGATGCCGATAAACTGCAGAAACAAGAAAGGAAAATAAAAAATACTGTATTCATATACAGGTTGATATAGAAAGTTGGTATGAAGTGAAGCAATGTTTGGTGAACTGGCTTGTGGAGATGATCGCGCAGCTGCAAAAGCAGCAGAGCCAAGCAATAGAGGGTTCAGCTGGGGCTCAACAACACTGTTGATATTGTGACAGGGATTAGAGGACGAGGAGGGGCTGAGGGAGGGGGCAGCTGACATGAGAGGGTGGACCGAGCCAGAGAGAAATATTGCAGTGTCTCCCCACACCCTCCACCTCCCTGCGCCGCAGCAACTTGTTGTAGTTCTGACATCGAAATGCTTTAAAATCTGGTCTCTGAAAAACGGAAGTGTTGAAAACGCACCAATAGCCCCAGCTCACTTACCCTTTACACGTGCTCGATTACGCTCGTCGACAAATGTAGTGTTTAAGAAATTGTCTCAGCTAGTGAACTGCTCTTACACATTGGCAAGATAATTATCAACACACACTCATTCACATTTTACCTGAAATATCTTAGCATAAATGTATTATGTTTGGCTCCTGACCGAAATATTGAAGTTTTTTCTGTCTTACTGAGTAAGGTGAGGATGGCAGCCTGATCAGAGCGTAGCCGAGTCCAGGGGACAGGGGTGAAAAGTTCATTGGCCTTAGCTGGCTGCTTCTTACCTGGCCGTCATATATATGTAGTGTAAACGTCCAAACATATGGTCAGGCATCGCAATTCGAATATAAAACCATAAAGCAAGAGTTCTGAAATAATTCCACGTTTTCACACACTTCTGATTGCACGCCTAATCGCGAGTCATTCGAGCACATATCTTAGTAACTCCTATTTGCATATAATGGTAGAAATTGTGAAAACACTGTTAAAGTGTAGTTTGTAGAATTAAATTATTGTGGTTCTACATTTTTAAATACTAACTGCATTCATTATTAAGTGTAAACATTGATATCATAAATTACTCAGATTCGAATTAAACTGCCTTTGAATCAGATGATTAATTTCTATCACTGTCAAAATTACTCGGGGAGAGTAACAAATAGTGTGTGGGAAAAATGTTAGAAAACGTGCTAGAGATTCAAAAAAAGTATTTACATCATGAGGGTAAAATTTGAATGGCTACTCGTAAGTACTCAACGATTGTCCCCTCCGGTTTTTCGTCCTTACGTCCTGTAGTGAGTGACGCACCGAATTAACAACGTCGCAATGGTGGGACCCAAATGATTGCAACGCCTATGCACTGTTTACTAGAATACAGGTGGTAACTATACAAATATTTACAACAATCATTCCGTCAGCCGTTTCTAATGCTGCGGTATGAAACTGAATTGAAAACGGATGCTGTTTTGGCAAACCATTAGAATATTTACACCAATTTTTCATATAAAACAACAAATACGAATAGTAATGATATGAGGCTTAATCTGTCCTAGTCAAGTAAGAATTTATAAGTTTCAAGTGCTTCTATTAAGGTCGCTCTTAGAATAAGTCCAATTATATATGAACGCAGCAATTGAAGACACGTAAATAGCTAGTTCAAACTCAACTGATATTTTTAACCGCAGTTGAACTTGTCTTGAGTTAAACAACGACTAAATAAGTTGAAGAGGCACAAAAAAAATAGTTTTGATATCAAAATAGATTATAGAAACAGTAGCATGAGACGTCACATGGACTAGCATCCAAAGGAATCCATAGGTTGTCGTACAAGAGACCCTGATGAGGATCAGGTGTGAGTTATATACGGTGTATCGACGTGTGCTGTGCGTCATGGGCGCGGCTCTTTTGACTACCCAATCTTGAAGCTCAATACCTAGACGATAATCTTGTATTGAACATTGATCGCTGGTCAGGGTAGTGATGAGGCCTATCAGGCCAGCCCAAGGACGTGTCATTACAGCTCTCGCATGACCTCAGCAGTCTGTTCGAGCAATTGATTTCTTTAATGTTTGCACCTAATTTCGAGTCATAATTATTGTCTGGACAATATCATGAGAATCATAAATGATGCAATAGTTTGCTCCCTTAATCTACTTTTGAGACTAGTTCCTTCATGAATTCTCTCACACAGTACCGGTGAAGAAAAAGTAATATTAAAAATATTAATCTTCCTAACGTTGCGAAGACAAGACATTCGCAATTTTTCCCAATAACAGTGAAGTTAAATATGAAAAAAAAAGTTGACTTATTAATTTGTTTTATAAGTAAATGGAACTCTATTGTTTTCTCAGATGTATGAGTGATGCACAGATGATGATCTACCGAAAAACGTTTCCTTTTGAAAGAGACATTTGGAAATGTACTTTAAACATTTTTCTTGAATCTAACAAATAAAAATAAGAGGGCTTTCTCCAAAAATGTAGGTTCTTATCGACTGGGCTTAAACTGTCCTTATGGGGTCTTCGTGATCAGAACCCTGTATGAGGACCGTTTTGTATTTCTTTGGCGATCATTAATGAAGGAGACGGCTATCAAAGTGCAGCAGCCAACGCTCCATAATGAGGGCGAGAATCATTTGGCGGCGCTGATCACCTCAGCCGCCGACGCTCGTTAGGAGAGACTATGGAGCACAAACAGCATCACAAAAGCCTCCTCACGCAGCCCTGGCGTTCTGCCAGCTTTCGCTCCAGGCCGCCTGCCGGCATCAGCCGAAGACGAGGCCTACAGCTTGGGCTGTGGAGCAAACTGCTGGAGCTTGCTTTTACCTCTTCTCGAAAACTCCGGCCCGTAGAATCCAACGGAGCTACTGCTAGACCAGGTTCCAGGAATGTTTACGCAACCAGGCGGAGAAAAAACTGCTGCCGGTATTTGTTCAATACAACCTCACTCCGGTAAGACGGACAACCGACGGTATACCGCCAACTCAAGCCTACAGTATACAAAATGACAAAGTAGTTAGTCATTTATGCTCGTTAGTCGATGCCAAAGTGTACGTCATTTATGCTCGTATGAATGTGTATTAGTTTGTCTGTATTTTTTGGTTATTGTGACTCTAAGCACAAGAATCAGCAGTACCATGATATTTATTTTATAAAATTGTGCCCAAAATACCATATTTGCCGTCAAATATACGGAGTTATTTCAAAAATAATGAATTTACTGGTAAGTAGTATCTCAAATATAAATTCATTTCTCAATCAGAGAAAGCTCATTTGTGATTCACAGTTTGATTATCAGTAGATGCTATATAATTCAAATTTGGAAAGTCACCATAGAAATGATAAAAGATCAATTTGGAAGTGGAAGCCGAAAATGTTTCTTTATGTTACGAAGAAAAAGTGGCATAAAAATGAATGCTTAATGGATCATTTTCTTAATACCATCAAGCGCTGCTACGGAATGAATGTTTTCTGCACATATGTGGAAAATCAACTTTTCACTGGAGTAAAGTTATTTTCAAATGAATGGATATGTGAAGCTTCGTTGGCATATCCTGAGCAATGCCATCTGGAGACAAAACCAAATCTTTTAGAGTGGAAATAAAAATGTCGTAGGGGCTGGAATGCAGGGAGCAACACTTGATTAGAAGCTTCCACGGCACATAGCCGAAATAACACACCGTTCGACAGAACAACTTTGATATTGCCTTTCGGATGTGGTATTTGCATAATTTCTCGTCTAGGAGTTTAATTAGAAAAGCGAGCCTGTGTGGCCGCCCTCAGCCCTAGGCCACGATCGGTCTCGCTTGCTCAGCTGGAGTGCGACTCCTGCCGAGTTGCTTGTGTTTCATTCCATCGAAATGGTGCAATCCTGCGAGCTTCTGCACTCAGCGTGTCTAATCGGCTGAGTAATTCAATGTAGTCCCTGCAGACACATGGATGAAATTTCGCTTCAAATTCCGCAACGTCAGAATTCTATAAATTCAGAATTCGAAAGCTAGAGGAACAAAATATATGCTTCAAGAGAGGAATAAGTGTTAGCCTCATGATTAATAGTTGGACGTTTTGCATCCATTAGGAGTTATTATTATGCATTACGATACGGTGCACTATTTGAGTATAATTCTCCTCATGTGCAGAGCTACGAAACTCATGAATGCCGACTCTGACAGTTTTATATACAGTAAGTTGGTTTGAGTCATTTCGGTTCTCATAGGAATGAATTAGGTAACTTGTAGCTAATTATAATTCTAAGAAGAGCCGTATGCAGAAATTTCAGGAGTAAATTTGTTCATCGCCTTCTTCTCAATATGAAGGATTTTGCACTCTAACCGATCATAAAATTTGTGACGAACGAACAAGCACTTCTTGCTTGTTCGTATACCGTTTGCAATTAGAAAAATTGAGCGAAGATATATTTAAAAAATAAGCAGCTTGCAATGTGCACGCATTTAAAATTGTTGATCAATAACTAATTACATAAATGAAGTTCTGTGAGCTCTTCCATAGAAATCAGTGAATCTGTACACCCATATCACATTTCCAAAAGAGAGAAGCTTTTGTTCTTTCTTCAATTTATTCTGGATTCAAATTCGCCTAGCCAGATCGTTGGCTGCAGATCAGCAGTTCCCGTTTAGGCGCTGGGGCTGCAGCCGCGCCCCAGGCTCGAGTCCCCCGGGGCCGACCATTTGAGTTCTCTTCAAGAGCGTTGAGCAAGTTTGCGCGCGGCCTTCCCGGGGGACGCCTCCCTCGCGCTCGCCCTCCTGCCACGCGCCTCAACTTGCAGCGCACTCATGAGCCCCAGTTTCTTAAAATATCTCCTACTTTAAATTAAAGGAAACCTCTGCTTTTTGCGGCTATGGCTGAGGCACCTAGCACTTTTGCAGCTAGTATAGTGAGTAAGATGATGGAAACGAAATGAAATCATTCATGAACAAATAGTTTGCGCTGCTAACAAAATTCTTAGAAGTTTGAACCATGGGAAAAAATAAAGTAGTATACACCACCCATATAACCTAGGCAAGCTCGTATAGTGTTAAAGTTCACTGTTTAACAACTAAGGTTTAAACCCATTACTTCTATCATTTTTATTTTTATTTTACGCTCGACGTATAAACAACTGGAATTGTTTTGTAAACTTTAGTAAGACAACTCAAGGGATTATTTAAGCAAGAGATGTGGAAGTAAAAATATATAAATTATGACAGCGTTTTTTATGATATTATTTTCCATCATTGAGAAGATGAATTCTCATGTATTGAAAATAATCAGTTACACTAACTTGAGCCTGTTAGAAAGTAGAAATTATTTGAAATTTATAAAATAGTTCTTCAGTTGTCATCCAGGATAAGACCATTGCATTAGTCTCTCCGAAAGTATTTCTTCCTTTTCAGAGCAGTCTAGTGAAAGTGTATCTTGCTTGATGGCCTAAAAATTGAAGAATTGAGACACTTAGTGGCATGGTTTGTAGGATTCCGCCACACCGCAATGACCAACTTAAAGACGACCTGCTCTCCATTGCGCGAAGCGACTCTAAACGACAATGCAGATCATATTGCGCGCATGACACGAACCAAGTCAAGGATGCGTGCGAGCACAGCATTCTCATGCGAAAGAAGACTCGAATACTTAGACGTGTATACCCAGTTATCATTTCTGAGTATCACTGAATTTTTAGAAAATAAATATTTACTGAACTAAGTTCAAAGGTCCAAGGCAAATATGCAAATATCTCAATAATATAGTCCTTAAGAATTCAAAAGTGGAGAAAACACAATGTCCCATTATGACGATCATTACTTCCGCACATTGCCACGTCAATTACAAAGTAATATCGTCACAAAAACATTATGTGATAAATCATCGTGATATTGACGTTAGCTAGGCAACTATTTATTCGTTAGTATAAAATCCCAAAAAGTAAAAATCTAGATTTCGCGAAGTCATTATTGTTTTCTAGGAGTAAAGCTATCACTCACCTTTAACGATTGGTGCTTTCGCGAGTGCAAGATCCCTAAGCCAATTGGGTTCCAAAATATTCTTCGCAGTCCAGAAAGAATCATTTTTAGTTCATTACCTTAATCAAAAAGGATTTATAGAGACATGAACTAACAAGTGATTCTGAAATGCTTTACTGCTATTTCGATGTAGATACGAGATAGAATTCGATTTAGGAGAGGTGTACATGTTTTGAGCAATATTGATCGCTGCAGTACTACATATGCTGCAGAAATTGAGCACCCTAGCTCTGAAAATGCTTCAGACATAAATTTTATCGTCAGTTCTAGTTAGAATTTCATCACAAGAGAAATAGAATATACGAGAAGCAAAATTGATGGGCCAGGTATAGCCTCAGGTATAGCTGACATTTTATACTCTTTGTATGCACAGCTCAATTTTAGCAGGAGCTGATGGTGGAGCCCCTCCCTTAAGTTTTCACTAAAGAAAAGTACTTACTTTTCCTAGCATGTTGCCTCACGACGTTAAGTTCATAATTGAGTTACAATTTCAACAAAATATCCTCTGACTTCAAGTCACGAAACTCACGAACAGTCTGGAAAAAAACGTTCAGTATAATGCTAATATACTTTTTCCAAGCGGTGTCATTGCTTTGATGAACTTATGAGAAACTTCCAGTAACTTTATTGGAAGTTACAGTTCTTTTGCTAGAGATTCAAGGCTTTCTTCATATTCAAGTAAACGGTTGGAGCTGAAAAACTACTTTTTTACGAGCACAAGCATCTCATTCTCAGTTTTCTTTATTAATATCATCGGAGGGTCTTTCACATCGTGTCTCCCTCTTCGCTATCTCCTGTATCTCCCCTCCAGCCATTAATCGCGTAAACTCCCCTGCGCTGCATAACTGTCTCACCCACATTCATCTGCAGTGAACAAACACACTCGCCCCGACATCTGACGCTCGCTGAGCTCGGCTTTTTCGCTTACTTCCGCGATCAAGTAGTTCTTAGTGGTTGCCAATCTCAAGTTGTTCGCTAGATCTTTACTTTTTGACAAATTAACGCAAAATGGTCTACTAATGATGAGTAACTGGGAGACAGGCATAAGTTCTAACATCAGGAAAAGAGACAGAAGTTTTTAACTGTTTAAAATGAAGTGTTATTTGAGACGCTTCAAAAGTGAGGCTCCTATCTAATTAATGTACCAAACTATCAGCATCCTTGAACATTTAAATTAATTCTGAAGAGAGTGCATTATTCATAATTTGTCGGTTTTATTGAACATAAGATTTGTTGATAGTACTCATTAGCTTCCGTATTGGCCAGATGCGTCAATAAAAACGGCAGTAACAGTTTTCACGTAGCGAGAGTCCCAATGATGACGAGGAAAATTGCTCCAACTTGTAGGTCAGCGGCGCCCTCTAAACCCTCAACAGCTGACTTAAAAGATTTTTCCTCATATTGAATTTGCGTAAGACAGCCATTGTGCCTAGGAGTCACAATTTTATTTTTACATAGTGAATTTATTCCCGCTCTTGGGAGCACTCGATAGAAAATCAAGTGCTGAAAATAAAGTTAATTTTTGTAAGAACTTGTTCCAACACTGGCAGTGACAAATGACACTAGAATTTTCGAACTACTAACAAGCAGTGGGAGTCTGGATTGTGTGGCAAGAAGGAACCTACTGCAGTCTTGGGAAGCTCGTCAATATTCACGAGACTAACTGACCAGACAGGAGAAATTCAACCCAATACGCGCTGCCTGGTGACAAGTATCGAGCACGACTGGGATCGAAGTACCAGGTCTGGCGACGCTTAAGTATCGAGTACGACTCGGATCGAAGTAGCAGGTCTGTTGACACTCAAGTATCGAGTACGACTCGGATCGAAGTAGCAGGTTGGGTGGCACTCACGTATCGAGTAAGACTCGCATCGAAGTAGCAGGGCTGGTGACACTCAAGTATCGAGTACGACTCGAATCGAGGTAGCAGGTACTTGGCCTCCGAATACGCGAGTCCGAAAGGCGTAACGAGATCTGACTTCTCACCTGAATCACCAGCTCAGTGAATTTTTTTATAACCGTTGCGTTCATGTTGAATTTAACAATGGAAATTAATCATTTAAAATAATATTTGCAGCCTGTTTTTTTCTGAATTAAAATTACTTTTATAAATTTTTTTTCATTGTACCCTCGATCGCGCTTACTCTTTGATGTACGGGTATCTAGTGGAATTGTAAGAAATGTTGTTTTGGAATTGTTGTTAAATGAGTTTGAAACAGTCTAGTTTCATCAATGCGCACATCGGAAATTACCGTCAGAGTATTTTCTTTTCTTGAGCAGAGAAAACAACACGGTTTTTATAGCTCTTTCCCAACACGCATCTCTTTCTGAACCTCGGAGCTTCGTGTGTAATTCCTCTAGTATTCCCAAAGGAATTTTCTCTAATTTGCTCCCCTGCATTCTAGCCTCTGACTCTGCGGACTAGTTAAGAGTTTTCATGTTTAAATGCGACTGTCATTTTTGCTTCATTCCCTCTCATGGGCACCATTGTAAGGCTCCCCCAGCTCTCGCTGCGTCATGTTATTGTTCCATTTGGCACGTGCGGCTGCCTCAGTGACTGGCATCTGCGTTTACTTTTTAAATAATCAAAAAGGGATCAAGTTATCGTAACTGATACCTTACACTGAATAAAATGGCACAGCACGTTTATGGACTTGAGGAAAAAAATGAGCTAGCGAGGAAAAGAGGTTCATTCCTCGATACATGGTTAGAAGTGATGAAAATTTATTCCATTGAAATAAATAGCCGAACTTCTAGACAATAAATTCACAAATATTTAAACACGTTCTCGAATGATATAGGGTGCAGCAAAATGATCGGACACGTTTGTTGGTCTGAAGAAAGGTAAATATAATAACGAGTAAACAAAAGTAGGTTTCCTTTAAAACAAAATTACATTTTAAATATCGTTAGAAAATATGAATACTTATGTTCATTCTGTATTTATCTCACTTATATGTAACTAATTATTATCAGATCATTTTCAGTACTCTGTGTATGCAAATAAAATGTTACTACGTTTCCTCATTCTGAAAATATTTATTTGAGTTTTAGAACGATTTTATTTGGTCGTTTCTCAAAATATATTCAACGTATACTGGGTCAAGTTGTTTCACGAAATAAATATACCATGGTCTCAGTTTCTCATGACATAGAAAGAAACCTCCACTCAAGAAACCTTCACTACTCTAGTCAAGATATTCACATGTTGAGTAGGAGACAGTCCAAAACGGGTTACATGGGCTGGACAACACATGCTCTGCGACTGTGCATTGAGGCTTCAAGTTTGTTAGTTTGCACCGGCACTCGCTCGTCCCATACGTCCCAATCTCTCTCCTATATATCAAATACGCATGATCAATACCACGAGGGTAATAGTCAAAGCTCAAATTTCCCAAGCAACTTGCAGTGTTAAAAAAAGCATCTTAAGATGAAAATTTTTTGCAATTTGGTTACGAGAAAATTCCCGTAAAGTTTCAAATTGAAGCAGCATTTAGAAATAGAAATGTTCAAGCTCATAGCCAGTCAGTATTATTACCTCTCATGAGCAACGCAGCTATTTTTCCTCCAACTTATTCCATCAGCTGTTGATCATTATCCAGGGATAATTTTTTGAAAATTATGCCGGCGATTAGGTCCAAAATCCATAGTATGTGATTTTTCAAGTGTTTTATACCATATAGGGCTAAATTGAAAATATTTCCTCAAATATGTATGAATCAATCATAAAATTAGTAACAGATGTTGAATTAAAAAATTCAAATCTATTGATAGTTGGGGAGGAAAATATATTTTATTTTTCTGGGTCAGTGATCCTTCAAACTTTGTGTCTTTAGTTCGGCTTCTAATGATTCAGCACCCGAAAAACAAGCGTTCAAGACTCCAACAAGTTTTGGTACATTCTTGTATAAATTAACTTTCAAATAAAAAGAATCACAATTGAAGCGATAAAAAACAGTTGATAGATATTCAAACCAGTCTGGTTTCGTACATTGTTCATCAGTTAAAATGTCTGTGAAAAAATATACAAGAAAAACCATAAAAAATAACATTGAAATTTTCTATAATTATTCTATTCTTTCAAACTAAGACAATAGAAGAACAAGAAATAAAAATAACAACTGAGTTCTTAGCAATAAAAATAAAGACACGCATTTTGCGCTGGAACGTCACGCAAGATACAGTGGGGTTGATGTCAGGTTCGAATTCAAGGCAGGTCTATTTTTGAGCACATACTTTGGTTCAAGAATTCTAAGATCTGCAGAGTTATTGGCTTGAGAAATGATCAAGTTTGAACGGGTGATTCAAATTTTCACAAAGAGCCCATGGATTTGAATGAGGTAGTTCTTGTAACGGCCTACTTGTTCTATGACTAATACCTAAATGTTCCGAAAAGCGAACTCTAGCCTGTCTTGAGTGTCCTTATTTTTAATGCTTAGCACTCAGTTTTTAATTTCATTCCTTGTTATTCTATTATCTTAGTTTATGGAAGCAAAGAATAATCTTTAAAGATTCCTGTGTAATTTTTTAGGTTTAAAGCTAGTCAATTTTTTCACAGATGACATTCATTGATGAAGATTTTATAGGTTGTTACAAAAATAATGGCCGATTTCAGAAGCATGCATTTAATCCTGGATAAATGAACAGTAAAGCTGGTAAACTTAGTCAAATATGAACCCTGAGCAGCTATGCATCTCTGCCATCGGACTACGAGATTANGTTCTCCTAAGTCCATACTAAATAGGTCCCATCTGTTCAAATGCTACTCTGAGTTACTGAAGCGCTGCTATATTTACTTTTACTACTGCTTACTACTGCTACTTCTATTTCTACTTAGTACTGCTACTGCTTACTACTGCTACTGCTTACTACTGCTTATATTAGTAGTGAGTTCTATGAGTTTCTGGACGGTCATTCTTGCAACGTGTGGCCGCGCGTTACCGTGGAGCAGAACTGGACCACGTCGATTCACTAATGCCGGTCTCTTTTCGCTCAATTGAGCATGCATAACAGCGAGATCATTGCAGTATCTCTCTGCATTAATGGTCTGATTCACTCCCAAAAAACTGTAGTGAATAACACTTATTACAGACCACAGCTTTAACTTGCTTTCACAGCATTACGTGATTTCGCAAAGAGCTAAAAGCAGCTTTTATTATTGCATGCACAAAATTCGGAGATTCTAAACAGAAGCATGAGTACACTTAGCACTTACTGTAGTTTTATTATTTGCTCTTAAAATACCTTCCAGCAATCCACTCTATTATTTTTTTAACATTGTACTCATTGTACAATTGAACATTGTACATCGAAAATTTTGATCCTTGGGAGCCCCACGCTCATAGAAATGCTCTCAAAACGATTTCGCGTAGAGAGTATAAAGGGTTTTCCGCTATTTGTGTGGAGAGTATCAAGGGTTTCCCGCTATTCATACTCCTCATGCAATGCTACTTGTCATAGACAAAAATTCGTTTGATGCATCCTTTAATAATTTTGTAGATGTACTTTGTTTATCACTTATTAATATTCTGTAGCCCAAGTGTTGTTCCCTAATACATCCATACCTTTTGTCCCATAATTATACCCTGGTGCACCCATAACTTTTGTAACATAATGATACCCTACTACACCAATAATTCCTATCCCATAATTATACC
Organism: Orchestia grillus; assembly: GCA_014899125.1. Taxonomy (NCBI): domain Eukaryota; kingdom Metazoa; phylum Arthropoda; class Malacostraca; order Amphipoda; family Talitridae; genus Orchestia; species Orchestia grillus. The sequence goes on from VOMN01122677.1 coordinate 14,462, forward strand.
TACTGCACCCATAACTTATCTCTCATAATTTTACCCTACTTCACTTATATCTTCTCTCCCATAATTTTACCCTCCTACACCCATAATTTTTTTCCATAATTATAGCCTAGTCCTCCCATAATATCTCTCTCACAATTATGACCTATTACACCCGTAACTTTTCTCCCATATTTGTACCTAATTGTACCCATAACTTTTCTCCCATTATTATACCTTGTAGCACTTATTACTGCTTCCTCAATTAGGTCTCAGGACACAATTAATTACAATAAAAATTACACCGTACTGTACTCGGTACTACACGCTTAATTACACCTCGTTGCACCGTAACAATAAATTAATTACAATAAAAATTACACCGTACTGTACTCAGTACAACACGCTTAACTACACCTCGTTGTACCCTAACTGCACCCATAATTACCCTCACATCCCACCCTATATTATGCCTCACTTCCCACTCAATTACATCCATAAATGACCCCCATATCACCATAAATTATACTCGAAATGATGCCCTGATATCTCCCTAACTAGACCCATAATTTCAGCCCGCTATATCCGTAACCAAAACAAATCTCAAGCAGGCTGCGCACGATCACTGCTGAACAGAGGTGCCTGAGCATCAGTCTCACAATCTTTTCGTTATCAAGATGGCGTTTAATTAAAACTGCCTCATATGGGTGGCGCCTAAAATCGGGCCAGTGCATCGATCATTCACTGGGCACTAATTCGATGCTATCGCTCGCCTTCCGCTCAAGTTTGACTTCGTTTTGGTAGTTAAGGCGAACTTTTAAAGTCCCGTGCATCAACACCGCCTGATCTCGGAGCTCGTTGGGCACGCAAACACGAAACTGGCCCAAGCAGGGAAAATATCAGTGAAAAAAGACACTGGAAGTTCGAATGACTTGCGTTAGGAAGATTAAATTTAAAAGTTATGTACTAGACATTTCTTGGTGTATTTGTGCAAGAAACGCACGACGAGAAAGTTATGATGGGAGTGAAAAGGTAACATTATTTGGGTGCCCTACGAGGAAAAATTGATACGAGAAAAGACCCAGAAATATTTACAGCTCACAAGTCCTCATCTTTCTCGCGCAACACTCTTCAGTGGCTAGGAGGAATCGCTATTATTTTGTAATCCTGTGAGCGAGTCTACACCATTAAGGGTATGTATAGAAATTTATCATTATTTTTTTCGAGTTGCACCTGTGAAATGCCTATATTTCAACGTAAGAAAATAGTATGCAGTGTTTAATTCTTAAAGAGTAGAAAAACGGTCACTTTTCAAGGAGCAGATTTGACTTTCAGGTACGATAAACAAAAGTCTAGGGACCCCACAGCGTGCACTCCACTGAAATTCAGCGGAAGTAGCCATCCTATGTACTGCATAGGAACTCGTAAAATTCTGAAGCCTCTCACGCACGGCCAGAAATTTAAGGAGGAGTTGTAAATCATTCCATTGGAGGTATTGCTCGACCCAATGCCGGCAAATTTTCTGCCCAGCGATCCATCAAGCCAGGGCCGCCATCCTATCGTTTTAAATCACGCCCCAACTTCCCCACTTGGCGGTCATGAACCGAGGAAGTCGGGCTGTGAAATGCCTCCCGTGTTACGGCCACCGCAGCTTGTGGCAGGACTGAACCCTCGCACGAGACTTATATTTTACTCGTACGGACAAATAACATTCAACAAATGTGTCAATAATATCTGTAAGCTTTTGATCTAAACAAATAATACTAGGATTAAAAAACAAGTTAATAGCTACAAAGGGATTTACTTTATAAATGTCTAATTACACTTCCTTTTCCTTCCACGGTTCATTTGACTCAGAGAAATCGTCTTCCTTCTTTGCACATGTCCAGCACAAATAAAAGCATTGGAATAAGAACTTGTTTACGACTGAGATCAGATGGTACGTTCATGACACATATTTTTGAACTCACGCGCGTGGAAAACTCCTGAGCATCACACACGAATAAGTCTTAATGATTTATTCCCTCATAAGCGTCGGTTGACGCAACCCACGATCCCATTAGCCCAGTATTGGCATTACGCGACTAGTATTGGCATCACGCGACTAGTATTGGCATCACGCGACTAGTATTGGCCTCATGCGACAAGTTTTCCAACACAGCAAACATTTTTTTATTGCTCGCTCGGGATAACTTTGCCAGTACGACGCGCGGCCTCAAAAATTTTTTTGCTCTTGGATCATGAGCACAAAGTCGTTCAAGGCCAGCGTCTCCCCCCATCACAAAGCGCAAACATCAGCTTTAGAAATTTTCTGACTCCAAGAAATTGAATCATTCCCAGCCTTTGGGGAAAAGATGGAGTGAGAACGTTTGAAAGAAGCAGTTGAATTGACCAGTTTCGAGAAAGTCTCGCGAGATGATCAGAACTTCGCCGTAGTGAACCAACTAAGGGAACTCCAGACGCGCCAGCAGGCCCCTGATGGCCGAAATGTGGATGGCCTTGCAATCAGTTTTGCAAGGGAAAATGGACTCGTTATCCCCACGAACGGCAAGCCCCAACTTGTTTACTAAGAGGACTCAATTTACAAGAGGCAACAAAAACCTGATTTTACGAAAGTTTGAATGTAAAATTCAATTCCCACGTTGCAAATTTGGGGCTTAAGAGTAACTGTCAGAGTTTGAGAAGAAAGTTTCAATTTTAGAACTATTAGAAAATACTAAAATCAAACTTCACAATACAACGTAATAACCCTCTACACAAAAGTTACCAAACTCACGATTTTTGGGAGGGGAAATTTAAGTTTGACGCAGGAGGAGAATTGGTTAAAGTTATTCAGGTGTTCAGAAACACATTCCCAGCGACAGAACTCTCGTATTGACGGCGATTAATCCTTTTGCTCGCACGCTTCCGCCAAACGCAAGAGGACAAAAGTTTTGGAAAATAAGATGGAAGAGGTTCGATAAATTGAAAAAGAAAAATTAAGCCTGAACAATTCAAAATCTCAATTCACTCAACCAAATTCAAATCATCTGTGACTGCTTCACTTCACAGCCAGAACGGGACCGGCCAGCCTCACCCGAGGGACCAGCCAATGAGGTCTATTCGTGTAACTTCAGTTTCTTTTATTCGGGACCTTCGACGTCTCCCGAGTCACTTTTTATTTCAATGTCGACCTCACCAGGAAACTCAGCCGTTATATCTTATTATTCACCAGGGCCTTCATCCAGCATCTGCCCATCAATTTATTCATGAAATTCTTGTGTTTGCTGGTCAAGGAAAACAGACGAATTGTGGTTTTCTGTTTCTGGCACTTCTTCGACAGTTGCTGGAGCTTCTTCGCCTTAAGAAGTCGGTCCAGAAGGTTGTAGGTCCTCCACAGCGTCTGAGCTTTGCTTGTCGAGCTGTTTTTTGACTGGACACCTGCACAGAGGGCACGAAGACCTGCTCTGAAACCATGGGAGGAGGCAGCTCCTGTGGTAGACGTGGGTGCACGCCAGCTGCATGACGCAAGATTCTAGTTGAAATAGCTCCAGGCAAACCGAACATTGTTTCCCTAATTGTCGACTATCAGCGCTCAAAGAAAATGTTGGCACAGACTCCATAACATTTTCCGGCAGAGGCCCATCTCGGTTTTAGGTTTCGTTTTCTTCGGAAGATTCACCCGGAGATTAGTAAATAAAAGCTGCTGAGAACTACAATATATTGTCCTGGATTAGGGTGACAATGTCTCTGGTTAATATAGAAGGTTCAGTTACGGTCAAAAAATCTACATCGAAATTATTCTGTCCAGCTGCAAGTTCACTGGGCTCATCAAATTCAAGTTCTTCATTAAACGGGATCTCAACGTCATCCTCGGAGAAAAATTAAGAAGAAAAGCTTCCGTTTGATGTTCCAAATTATTCAGTCTAATATTAATGAGGAAATTAGTTTCTGCTCCAATCACTGTCATTGATTTCAATGTAATCCTCATCGTTTGTGACATATACATCTTATCGCAAATTCGATTCAGGATTTGAGTCGGCCCAATCGATATCATCCTATGTGCTGGAACTTGAACTGCTCCAAATGCGGACTTGAGAGAGCCGGTCGGGGCCGGAGAGGTACCGTGCTGGCTACAATCCCATTCTCCTGTGTGGAAACATGTGCCGCGCTGAGAAACTTCGAGCGAGGCTGGCTTCAAAGTTCCCTTAAAATTCCGTTATTGGGAAAAGTTCTTCGAACCCAACGCCGACTTACGGAGCAGAATGTTGCTGGTCGCCGAAGAGCAGCGTTTGTGCCCCCTGGCCCAGGTCCTCGGAAGCGGTCGAAAAGCCGTCGACTCTGGCATTGGCGGACACTGTGATACCAAAAGCGATAATGTCGTCTTCGGGTTACCCCGAAATTTCAATAATGGCAGCATCCATGAGATCGTTGAAGCGAGACATTCTAGCAATCACCGAGGAATAATTAAATTAATGCATCCAGAATTAACAAGCTGAGCTGGACTTGAAATACCTCTGGTCAGATGCATTTGCTCACCGTATGCATGATACCTACCATGTGTGTGCCGGTACTCGATTATCATCGACACTCATTCGCCGGCTGTACTAGGACATAAGTGATGTGTTTGCAGCTCATAATCATGCCAAATTGACATTGAAGAAGAGCAGTTAGCCGATGAATAATTGCAGTAATAACTAATAATAGTTGAACAATTCAAATCAGTCTGGAAAAGACTTGTCTCAACTACAGAAGCAAGAGAAATGAAATAATTGCATTAGGAGAGATAATTTTACACTAACATTGTTTTGAGCTAGAAAATCCTGGTATTTTAGAAAGGAACTAACTAAGAACATTATATTTACAAATCCAAGATGAAAATTTCTTGTACGCTTGTTTAAGGTTTAGTTATCCATGTTCTGTTCTTTATAAACATGTATATTTTCAATATAACCCTAAATCATTTTTAAAGTCTGTCAATTCTAAATTAGGGAAAAAGTAATTTAGGATTCTGAATTTCGAAACAAATTGTTACTTAGTTTACACACGTACAAGCTTCTTCAAGGCAAATCATTCGGTAGAAGCGGTAACACTAACCAAAAGGTTATGCCATTTTTGTGTCTAATTATACGTACAAAAACTCCAACGAACGTTTTCGTTGACTTCAGGAGCATCAGCTACTTCAGGAGCACCAGCTACTTCAGGAGCACCAGCTACTTCAGGAGCACCTGCACGGCAAATCCATGCGTACCAATGTTTTCTAATCGATGAATAAAATGGCTGTCTATGCCTCACTGAACTCTTGCTCGCGGCTGTCGACCACATCACTTATGGCTGCATCGAGCTGTACATGACTGCATCGAACTGTATTTGACTGCACGCAGCTGTACTCCACTGTACCGAGCTGTGCATGACTTCATCGAACTGTATTTGACTGCACGCAGCTGTACTCCACTGTTCCGAGCTGTATATGACTTCACCGAACTGTATACGACTACACCCAGCTGTACTCCGCTGCACCGAGCTGTACATGACTGCACCGAGCTGAATACGACTGCACCGAGCTGTACTCCATTGCATCGAGCTGTACACGATTACACCGAGCTGTACATGACTGCACCGAGCTGTAGAGAAAATTAAAGAACAAATATAAAGGAGAAAATTCGCCCCATACCCATGATGGACAGGGCCTAATCAAACCATACGGTTCTCGTGGCTGGTCGACCAGAGCAAAGTTTCTCGATTGGTAGACGGTGGACCTCGACGCAGCTCGGGAAGAGGACTCGTTCTGACGCTTTACTAGGCATCAGAAGAAAATATTGCACTGCAAACCTCGATGCTCTTTTTATGGCTGATGTGCTGATCGCGTTTTGTTGTCTGAACTTTCGTACAGATCACTTTTTTGGTTGATTTATTTGATACGGCAATCTAATTGTTAGATACGAGTATTGGCCTTATATATATCCATGCATATAAATATACGATAGGCGGTATATCCTTTGAAACAATGCTACACTTAGTATAGTGTGTACAAGTTACCAGTTATTTTCATCAAAACCGACCTTCATACTAAATGAGGCATGTCATTTATATAAGCCTTTATTCCTCCTAATCGTGCATCGCACGCTGATATTGATCATCCTGTTCACAGACACCATGAGCTTTTTTACGTAAGAAGGGATTTGTTTTTCGCGTCACTTCGTTGGTTTGTCGGATTGTAGGCAAATGATTAATGTAGGACGAATGCATTGATCGTTTTATTTCACAGTTCATTTCGCAATTACTAGAAAAAACAGAAACATCATCAATTCACCAGCCCAACATTTCGTTCTCAGACCCGTGCCCACACTCAGCGCGAGACGACAAAGCAACGCTCAAACAAGAAGTTTTGCCCTTTACTGAGTAATGCATTCGCCAGTAATACCGGACCGTAAATATCATCCCAAAAATACCACAACAGAAATACTGCATCTGTTATACCTCACCCTAAGTATAATACCAGAAATACAGCCCCATAAATATCATACCAGAAATACTGCACCAGTTATACCGTACCAGAAATTCCGCACAAGAAACACCGTACGAGAAATAGCGCACCAGAAATACCGGGCCACGAAAAACTGCACCAAAATATCGTACCAAAAATTTCGCAATGACCAGCGCGCCATCACCGAAGAGAGGAGGCCGGTCGAATCCTACGGTTCGACCGCCTCAAAGAATGGAAAGGTTTTTGAATAACTTTGTTCCTATCGGATTGCTTCCAAGCTTGCAAACTCGAGTAACTTAATGGAATACGCACATTTTACTCCTAAGATATATCTTGAATTTCATTAGAAAGTGAGATATTGATACAAACGTTATTTTGTGGATATTATTCGAAACTTTCACAACCCTCAATTTTCGCACTAGTACGATTGTGTTGGCTGCAATTGATGCATTCCAGTGCTAAAAATAAAGTCCATAGACAAATTTTAAGGAAAACGGAAAGTACGAATTTGTTTCGAGATGTAATATTTTTTTCATCTATTGCACTTTTATTTTTCTATCAAGAAGTTTGCAGGGATTCAAAATTGACACACAAAGTCACTGAGACTTTCTTGAGTTGAAATACCGTGTCGAATGAGTTAGGTTTCATTGCTGTAGGTCGAAAGCCCCAGGAGTTAAAAGCTCTCAAACTCAGAAAAATCGAGTTTTTAGCAAAGCCAAATGTAGGAAAAACGACTCAATTTATTCGATACGGAAGACGATGAGAATATGCAGTAGTTTCTTCATAAGGCCTCCAAATGGCAAAACTACTCGAAATATTTGCGAAACAGCGACTAAATTATCAGTGAGAAAAGTTCAAATTCTTTTTCTAAACTTCCCAAAATATTAGATTTTGGGTAAAATTTTGGCTATATTTTTCTAAGGTATAAATTACGAAAGTTCACGTATTATTACTAATCATCAGCAATAACTTGTTCTTTCGCAATTATCAATGTATTTAAATACTAAGGCCGCCGACGACGGCGAGTCTCCGACCTCTCTGCGACCTATCCCCCCCCTATTCAAGTCACTTCTAGCTTTCATATCTCGACTTCTATTCATGGCAGCGTCGTGTGATATTCGCACTCACTCTAGTGCATACGTGTAAACTTTCTGTACTCTAGAAACAAATGTAAAACTTTTCGACCCAAAGCACGCGCGAAGAAATCCTGCGCCCAAAACCAAGGTAGCGAGTGATTGCTATGCTTAACTGTAGGTGCAGTTACTGCATTGGGATATAGTTACTGCATTCAGGTGCAGCTACTGTATTGAAGTGCAGTTACTGCATTGGGATGCAGCTACTGCATTGAAGTGCAGTTAGCGCACCGTGGTACAGTTACTGCATCAAAGTGCACCTGGCGCAGTATTCATTCGCAATTCTATCAAATGTCCCAATGAATGAATTGCGAATGTCCCAATGCCAGACATTCCAGCGAGGCCCCTTGAAGTCCCAGCAATGGACGCTCCTGAAACCCATCTCAGACTCCAGCGATGCCGCGAATACTTCCCACGCATTTCTTCGGACGACTTAGTGCGTTCTGCGTCTGCGGAGATCATCACATTGAAGATTGATCCGTCTATTCAAGTGAGATTTTGAAAAAGGCTTTGATCATTTATGTTACCTGTATACGCATGTATATTGTGTATATATGCTTCACTTGTTCGCCGGTCTAGTGATTTGTCGTCGGAATTGGGCTTCGGGTCAAAATTTACCCCGGCGCTGAGGGTTAACACGACTCGAGGTTAACTTTCACCAATTTCCGTTAGAACTACTTTTGTCTCTCAGAGTAAGCCTGATTCTACGCCAGAAGTGAGATTGGGAGTCTCTTTGATGTTGAGAACTACATATGAATAACAAGAAATTGATAAAACGGGCAATTTTTGCGAACAAAGAGACAATGACTAAATTTTTTAATCTCTTAGTTGAATTTTCATGAGAGAAGTCGTTTTGCAATGCCTCTCTATAACTGAGTCTCAGTAAAGAAACATTTGGAAATGAATATTTCCCATGATGTTTCAAAATGTTTGTTTCACGAAAATCTTCATCGTATAAATTTTTCAAATTTCTCTACATATTTTCACAACGGCCAGTCAATTTCTTTCGCGGTATCTTAAGTGTTTTTAGATTCCACGCACAATCTTTAACATAACGTAGCAATATCTTTGTTCTTTAGCATACGAGTTTTTCGCATTTCTTCACATATTCCCCACAACGATTTCACTCTGTTTTTCAGAGCATCATGGAAGTTTTCAAAAATTCCAGGCTATACAAAGACTCTTGGAGCCCCATTGTGGCCGGGCACCGGCAAGCCTGCTGCCAGTTGGCAAAGTTTGGCCAATTCAAAGATGCTGACAAACTCACAAAATTGCGTCCTAAAAACGTCAGAAAAAAATTGCTTCCAAAAATGTCCAAAAAATATAATTGCTCCCAAAATTTACCAAAAAGATTGCGGCTTCAAAAATCGATCAACAAACGTATATTGGCTCCACACATTTCTTTGCAAAAAATGTACATAAACAAAGTTCTCAACGAAAAATGTTCGCCTAATATTTATTCAAGAAATAGGGGAAAAAACTCATCGACGACGCATTGGATTCAAAAACTAACGTGAAACGAATGCTCCTCGAATAACATGGCTGTCCATAATATGACTGGCCATAATATGGCTGACCTCGAATAATATGGCTGGCCTTGAATAAAATGGATGGCTTCGAATAACATGGCTGGCTTCGAATAGCATGGCTTGCCTCGAATAATATGACTGGTCATAATATGGCTCGCCTCGTATAATGTGGCTATCCATAAAGTGTCCAAAGATTTGTAAAGGCTTCTCACCTACGACTAAGACAAATGGGCTTAGTCATTCTATAATTTTTACACAGAGCCTTTACTTCATGAAATAATGATGTAAAATCCAACTTTGGGATTTGTAACATGAACTTGCTAAAAGCAGACTCCAGTGAAGAACAAACGCTAGGCAATAGGCGTTGCTGCCAGCTCTGAGCAGCAGCTGATATGAGGGAGGAGACGGACGCCAGGCCCGTCTGCAACATCACAGCAAAATATAATGAGTTGCAAATGGTTCATTGACTCAACATCATACTTTAGGAGAATGTACTAAACAATATGGTGAAATGGCGGGATTTTTGCACGAAGTTGAGGGCGGCCGTTCTAGAGCTCGATGTTGTGCGAGCTGTATCTGAAGTCTGTTCACAACTAGTGTGTGTGAGCTGTCCCTCAAGCCTGTTCACAACTAGCATGTTTGAGCTGTGCCTGAAGTCTGTTCACAACTAGTGTGTGTGAGCTGTATCTGAAGCCTGTTCACAACTAGAGTGTTTAAGCTGTGCCTGAAGTCTGTTCACAACTAGTGTGTGTGAGCTGTACCTGAAGCGTGTTCACAACTAGTGTGTTTAAGCTGTGCCAGAAGTCTGTTCACAACTACGTAGTTTCGATCGTGGAATTCACGGTCTTTTCTGAATTCCCTTGATAAGTTATCAAATAACTGTTTCGTGCGCAAATTTGACTGATGTGTGTACCAGAACTAGCTTCACTTTACATTCTCTTAAATAATTATTAGAATACTCACTTTACTTGCTCCCTCTCCCTCCCCTCCCTCACTTCCCTCCCCTCATTCCCCTCACTCCCTAACTTCAAATTTCCCCCCATTGTGCCCAGGCAATACACAGCCCCCGAAGCCGGGTGCTCAAACCGCCCCAATGGACAGCAACAGAAGCCGGGTGCCCAGACAGCCCCAATGGACAGCCCCCGAAGCCGGGTGCCCAGACAGCCCCAATGGACAGCAACAGAAGCCGGGTGCCCAGACAGCCCCAACGGACAGCCCCAGAAGCTGGGTGCCCAGACAGCCCCAATCGACAGCCCCATTTGACGCAAGTTTCCTAAGGAAACTCCAGCGGACCCTATGGCCACGGACAGTGCCCGGCTTGCCCTCTGGATGCCAGACTTGTGTCTTAGTCTAAGTGGAACAACAAAGTGATGCGGCTAGTTATGTAGTAAAGTTTTACAGCAAGTTATACAACAAAGTTAGATAACAAGTTATGAAGCCAAGTTCATAATAATTTAAACAGCAAAGTTATGTAGCAGAGTTATATAGTAAAATTATATAGCAAAGTTATACGAATTTCTTTCATTTGATAGAATTTCATTGTCTGACCGAAATAATACGCAAAGCTTAAGGATTTTACTGCATTTATTGTCATTATTTTATCATAAATGTCATAATAAAGTTACACGAGAAGTTGAAAGTGTGTGATAAATTCATTGTAATAATGTTTTTAAAATTCCATGAAATGGCTACATAACAAGGTCAAGAGGCTTATTATAATTATTGCTCTATTTTTATTCTATTGATAAAAACAAAGTCACATATATATACATATAGGTATTTCTTGCATTTTATTTCATCAATTAGTTGAAAATATCGTGAAAAGGCTACACAAAAGGTTGAAGGCATTCATTGTGATAACGAACGTTCATTAAGAAAAAAGTATTTCCCTCAACGATCTGGAGGGCAAAAATTTCACCACAGGAATGCAGTCCTGCAAACGGAAAGGCTTCTCAGTTTTCTCGCTTTGGAAACATTGCTGTCTCACACGCCACCAGTGCTGCCTAACGCCTTAGTGATTTTCGCGTGGAATCACGATTAGAAAACAAAAACTATAAGCGCACATGGATCAGCACTCTCTGAGCTACCATCCAAGTATAATTTTGTGGCTGCTCCATAAATGAATTTTTAAAAAATTATTGAAAAATTTATGCAGTCAACATAACAGAAAATATAAATTCTGAAACGAAAAAGTTAGGTTAGATAACTACCTTCCGTAACTACTTACTGAACTTATAATTTATTTAAACAAATATTACGACACTATTTGCTGAATTTAGACCCACTGTCTACACACTGACGTAACCAGTAACTAAGTTCGTTTAAAACTTTGGTCCTACATTTGTCTCTTCAACTAACATTAGTTACAGCTTACACTCTACATATATATATTTCCTCTCTAAATTCATATCTATAAGCAAAAATATATATACTTTACTGACCCTCAGTTCATTCGTATGATCAATCCAATATCTCCAACCCAACTTGTTGCCAAAAGTTACACGATTTCTCCCGACAAAGGGGTTCATCAATTAAAGGGGTTCTCCCTTCAGAGGAGGTCCTCCTGTCACAAGGGATCCTCCTGGCGGAGTGGTCCTTCCTTCAAGGAGGATCCTCCCGTCAGGGGGTCCATCTGTACGGGGGGGTCCTCCCGTCAGAAAGGGTCCTCCTGTCAGGGGATTGAAAAAATCACGGTTGCTTCACTGGCTTCATCACTAGAACCTTTATTAATTCCAACACGTTTTACCGCTGGGTCTTCAATGCCTTACAACTACTGGCGTGGTGAGGGGAGGGAGGAATGTGTGATTTAAATTTCCTTTCCCAAGTGAAGTACTCCCTGGTTATGCTAATATTTGAAAACTATCCTAATTTTTTTAATAACATTACAATAATAATTTACTGGTATTCTTTTAGTCTAATAATCTCGAAAAATTCCAAGAATGCCCGGCTCAATTTCACAATAGTATCACCAAAGGGAACCCTAAGCTTCTTCCTACGTAAAATCAAACTTTCTCAAATGTACGCATGCATTTGCTTCGGACAACTCTTTTTTTTTAGTTGCATGTCGACAGACTGTTCAGATTTAGGAGGCTGCGGGCTGGGCAGTTATGGGTCGCAGCGGGAGAAAGGCATTCGAGCCCTAGACCGGTATGTGTTCTGGTATAAACTTCCACAATAAATTCTATAGTCTATGTGTGAACAATTCCCTTCAGCGTATCTTCCTGAGCAGACTTCATGGAAACGTTTCAACGGTTGCGCAAGGGAGTGCAAGGTGCACTACTAGCATGGACCCACGCGAAACATGAGAAAGGCCCGCTACAACATGGACCCACGCGAAACATGAGAAAGNGCCCGCAGCAAACATGGACCGACGCGAAACATGAGAAAGGCCCTCAGCAAACATGGACCGACGCGAAACATGAGGCTGCCACTCCCGACGCCGCAGGTCATCCGCTTCCGAAGTCCTCGGGAAGCTGCCGAGGCCATCCACTATTCAGTCCGTCGGCATCGTTGAGCTCGGTCCTTTATTTTCTAGAAAAGAGGCACTTCGTTCCGGCAGGAGGCGTCGTCGCAACCTTCCATTTCGGATCGAGCTAAAAAGAATTGCCGAAGAAGAAGAAGCAGCGATTGCTTCCATTGTCGAATACGAGAGAGGGGTGATCGGCTGCTTGTAGAGCAGCAAGCGGACGAAAAGCAGCCTAACTGTACAACTGCTGTTGACGGACATATTCTAAAGAGACATCTGCTGTGGAAATTGATCAATTTCATAGCAAGTGAAAAAAACTTGGATGGACCGATAAGGAGTACACTCCTCGACAGACCAGGGCTAGACAGAAGAGCAGCTAAAGAGTGAACCGTTAGTAAAATCACTGTGGAATGACTTAAAACTGATATGTGCTATAAACATTAATTTTCAGAGCCCTTGACGGATCAGTCACTAAACGGATCAGTCATAAATAATTAGTAGCATGACAACTGTTCGCTTAGGCGAGAACAATCTAAGTAGACCAGAAACACATTTATGGTTAAAATTTAATGTTTTTGTGTCCACGAAGCCCTTGCTGAAATGTTGTTAGGACCATGAAGCCCTTGCTGAAATGTTGATATGACCATGATGCCCTCGCTGAAATGTTGTTATGACCCTGAAGCTCTTGCTGAAATGCTGTCATAACCATGAAGCCCTTGCTGAAATGTTGTTGTAATCATGAAGCCCTTGCTGAAATGTTATGACCACGAAGCCCTTTCTGAAATGTTGTTATGACCATGAAGCCCTTGCTGAAATATTGTTATGACCATGAAGCCCTTGCTGAAATGTCATGACCACGAAGCCCTTGCTGAAATGTTGTTATGACCATGAAGCCCTTGTTGAAATGTCATGACCACGAATCCCTTGCTGAAATGTTGTCATGACCATGAAACTTTTGCTAAAATGTCATGACCACGAAACCCTCGCTGAAATGTTGTTATAATCATGAAGCCTTTGCTGAAATGTCATGACCACGAACCCCTTGCTGAAATGTCATGACAATGAAACCCTTGCTGCAATGTCATGATTACGAAGCCCTTGCTGAAATGTCATGACCACGAGGCCCTAGCTGAAATGGTGTTATAATCATGAAGTGTTTACTGAAATGTAATGATCACGATGCCCTTGTAGAAATAGAAACCGCAGTTCCCCCGAGGCTTACTGAAACAAAAAAATAACATTCTACAGCAAACAAATTAGAAAAGAATGTTGTCAGAAAAGGTGAGTCAGCATCCTGAACTAAAGAAATTTAGAAAGCACGCATGAAAAGCTATGATTGATATTCTCAAAAATTTATGAGACTCGACACAAACACATTTCGGTTACGTCTCATTAAGGAAGGCACCAATGGTTAGATTTTCTTCACAAGTATCTGCAGTCGCTTTTCAACCTCAAGGAGAATTATAAAGTGAGAACAGTTCGCTCTTAGGAAATCATATTCGCTTCCGCGAGCATTTTTGTGAATCATAATTTATTAAAACACGCAAGTAATATTCGCTGTCGAACCCAAAGTTCTCAGATGACCGGATTGCAGTTTCGCAAGAAGGGAAAAGCTTCCTCTTAGGAAGTCGATTCTCTTTTCACTTCTAGAAGAAATCGCTTCAAGAATTTGCACCGGAATTTTCTTCGATGTTTAAAGAATCGAAGCTCAGAGGCTCAGAGGCCAGACACGACAGGCGGTGTCGGCCTGACTTCGCTAGATACGAGCACCTATGGCTGGAGTGCTCAGTGAACCCCCTGAAATATGGCGATGTTCCCGCAACATTGGCCTCAGAGAAAGCACGGGAAATTTCGTCGCTCAAAATTGGAATAATTTACGAGCGTATTATTGATGCTCATAAAAATTGTCGAGTGAATCTTGAGAATTAAATTCGAGACAAGGGCCGTTCAAAAGATGTCATCATCAGTGTTTCGTTTCAGAGAAACAAAGAAAATTTTCTGCCGAGGTGAAGCTTCTCAGATTCGGAACCTCTTTCAAGCTGCGATGAAGGGTCGAAATTCATAATAATTATTTATTCAAGACTCGAATGACTAGCACATCTTCCTAAATTAACTTGCTTCAAAACGAACAAATCGTAAAAATTACGAGCATCAAATAACAACTCGCGTCTCCCGAAAGGCTGAGGCCGACGTTGGATCCCGCGCTAGGCCACCGCGCGGCCATGGACTCGGCCTGGTGAGGGATGTGATGTTTGCTGGCACTTTCGAGCAGTCGAAACTGCTCTTATATTCTACTTAATATGCAGGTAGTTTTCCATTTCGATGGACAGTATAGTTTTATATCACAATGGGTAACATAATTTACCATCACAATAGGCAACACAGTCCATTATCGCGAGCGATAACATTAACTGTTGGAGCAATAGGCAACATGGACTGCCATCACACTGGGTGGCATGGTTTCCTGACAGTAGATTTACGATCGACGAAGGTCGTGAAACTATAGCAAATTATTAAAGATTAATTACTAAATAAGTACGAACAATTTCAGAATTTGAGTAATTCACCAGACTAAAAAGAAGCATTAATTGGTCTATCATTTTTGGAAATAAAGATGGTATAGAATATAATCTCTCAAAATGGAATTATATTCGCGAGATTGTAAATGAACAGGAAATTACTCAATCTAAATTATTTCTTACAAGTTTTTAGTCATTCCCACGGACGAGTTGATTGAATTGATTTTCAATATCAAATGCGTACTCAAAATAACGTTCGTTATCTGCCGACTCGGTTACCGCCTAATTATGCGTTGTATTCCTTCATCATTTGAGGGAAACACGAACACCGGCGTTGACGCTGGCAAGGACAAGAGACCGCGGCTCCTCAGCACTAAAGGGCCGTCATTGGCGCTCATTATAGCTCTCGTAAGCGTCCTGAGGTCGCGTCGCCCATTACAGGGCGTGGCCAGGGGCGGTGCAGGCCCACCCATGCGTAACCCACTGGTACATAGTCCACCCACACAGCCCATAAGTTCACCCACACAGCCCACTGACATATGGGTCACTCATACATAACCCACCAGCACACCCACACCAGCCACCAGCCTGGATGCAAGCACCATGACACCCACGCTAGCCACCAGCCTGGATGCAAGCCGCCAGCACACTCACACCAGCCACAAGCTTGGATGCAAGCCCCCAGCACACCCACACCAGCCACCATCCTGGATGCAAACCACCAGGACACCCACACCAGCCACCAGCC